>VZSZ01007407.1:234839-261357 GCA_013398815.1 Ibidorhyncha struthersii
CGGGGCCGGGGCCGGGCCGCCGCTGCCGCAGCGCCGCGGGGCTCGGCGGCTTGAGGGGCGCCTCGTCAGTCAGGAGCCATCGCGGGGCGTGCGGGGAGGAAGAGGAAGAGGGGCCGGCAGGGCGGAGGAAACCGTGAGGATGGAGCTGGTGCCATTTTCTCCCTCCGTGGGCAGCAGGCTCTGGGGTCTCCCCGCCGCCGGGTCTTGCCCGCCGGGTTGTCCCCAGGAGGTGTCCCTGCGTTTGGGGTGGCATCGGGGGCACGGTGCAGGCGTGGGCACTGCTCGACTGCAGCCGGGCCGGTTTCTTGTCCGGGCGTTTAGTCAGAGCAGGAGGTGCCACCCCCAGCAGCCTCTGCGGAAAAGCTCTCTAAATAGCCGAAGCTGCGCCGCCCGCCTGCGGTGCGTGCAGTGGCTGGATTTAGGAAATGGGTGGTACAGGTGAGCTCTGCTGCTCCCAGGCTGGGCCTTGCCCCGTGCTTTTTCAGTAGCAGATTTCCTGGGGTGCAGTGAGCGTTTGCGGTTTTGTCCTCGCAGCTTGTTCTGAGAGGTTGGCTTTGCGGTCTGAATGCCTTTTAATGCCATGTGCGTAATTTCCAAGCTCTTTAAGCCACAGGAGCTGAAAGGATCCTTTCCTGTTCCACCCTCCGCAGGCTGTCGGTGAAGTTTGAATTTTGTGACTGGCAAGCCCGTCTCGCTTGGGCTGTGCGTTTGATGGAGGAGAGTGCGGTAGGGTAGCAAGGGAGGATGTTGGCGGATGGACAGGGCTGGTGGCACAGGAGGCCCTGGGTTTCATGGTAGGGCCTGGGAGCAGGGTGACCCGGTGGCTGAAGGTTATTCTGTCCCCGGTCCAGCTGCCCTCACCATGGGCAGGTCATAGGATGACAGGGTGACTCAGGCTGAAGGGATTTTAGCATCCCTCAGTCCAGCCTCCTGCTCACAGCAGGGACAGCTCTGAGATCAGATCAGGCTGCTCGTGGCTTTCACCCAGTCTGGTCTTGAAAATCTACAAAGATGGAGACTGCACAACCTTCCTGGGCAGCCCATCTCCATCTGCTGGATACTTTCCACATAGGCACTGGGGCTGTTTTTCAATCCCTTGATGCGGTCTCTGCTCCAGGCTCCCCCAGCCTCTCCTCAGGGGCAAATGCTCCACCACACTGTCTTGGTGGCGCTTCCCTGAACTCCATCCAGCTCATCAATGTCTCTCCTGCACTGGGGGACTAAAACCTGGATGCAGTATTCCAGAAGCGCTCTAACGAGTGCCGACTAAAGGGGGATCCATCCCTGGATCTCCTGGCTCTGCCTCTCTTCTTACAGCCCAGGGTATGGGTAGCCTCTTTGCTGGCAGCATCTCTGTACTCCCATGCTTGTTTTTTCCGCAGCAGGACCCCCAGGGCCTTTCCCGCAGAGCTGCTCTCCAGACAGGCAGTTCCCAGTCTGCACTTGGGCTTCTTCCTGTTTGAGTCCATGACTCCTCACACTCATTTCACCTTCCTTCGTCAAATTGTTCTTTTCTCTGCTTTCTGTATCGGTTTCCTTGTGCAGTTTACCTGTGCCAAATGCCTACAGACCTCCTTCCCCTTATCTAACTGACCCAATATACACTTCTTTTTCCCTCTGCATCAACTTGGACCCATGCGGAAGTCAGTCACTGTAAGAGACACAGGCCTGTGGACACAAAAGAGGGCTTGACTCGGAAGAGCCAGTGGCTACAAGGAAAGTCCTGTTCAGCCTCTCAGCAGCATGCCCTGCACGGATGGAACTGCTGGGAAATTGAGATGATGAATCTGTTTTTGTTCAGCATGCACAAGGCTATGTCCTCCAAGCTCTGAAAAGGCCCAGACTTGAGCAGATTTCTTGGGATATAAGAAAGCTTACCCAAAAGCTTTCAGAATTCCAAGTCTCTGCTCCAACATCTAGAACTTGTAGAAGAAAGCTAGCCAATTTTTTGAGTTATTCCAAACAAAATATATTTTTCTTTAGCCAGGTGTTGGAAATAGACAAATATTTTTCATCTGCAGTTATTAATAAAAAAACCCTCACATTGAGTTGGTGTATGCTGTGAAACTTGTTACTTAAAATGGGTAAGATTAGGGCAAAATTATAAGAAAGTAAAATAAGGTTCTTGTAATAAGAGATGCCTGGTAACCCTCAGAATGTTTATTACCAACTTCCCCTGAAAATCTAGTGATACTTGTGCACAAACAAATAATTTTCCTATGAATTGGACTTTAGACCCATTTTAAGTTGTTTTTTTTTTTTAAGATTTTTTTTCCTTAGAGCTGTCCTGCAGTCTGATTTTATGCATCAGAACAATCCCTCTGAAGCTAGTGTGACTATTTGTATGCATTGAAACATAAGTATTTTCATCTCTGTGATTGTGGTCTAATAGCTAGACTAACTTTGGATTGTTAACCTATGACTATAGAGATGTGACACATTTTCACAAAGCAATTTTGTTTAAAAAGAAAAAGTTAGCTTTGGGGATGATGTGAGGAGCACAATGAATCACAAGGGTGCTGTCATCAGTTTTTATAATCTGTTTTATTTAAAAGGAACAACAACAACAAAATGAGTAGAAGGCCACTCATCCCAGATTCACAGTTACCTAGCAATGGGAAGCCTTACTGAGTTGTAGTTGACTGAATTGTTTTATGCAAGATTGAGAAGATTTGGAAAGATGCTAGTATCAAATATATACAGCAATGCATTATTTGGATTCTTTCAGCTCCAGCTTTGAAATTGAGTTTCATATTTCTAGAGATACTTAAGATGTAACTCCTCAAAAAGACATGCTTGATAGAGTTTACTTGTACATAAGGTTGCTCACATGAATAAGTGCCTTAAAGAATATGTATACATTTATTTGTCTTTCAGTAACGCATGTGACGTGGCAGTAATGGCATTTGGCAGTGACAGTTGCTTTGATATTTTAATAGACCCTAGTAATGTGCAGTACCTGTGGTCCCCAAGATATGGGAATAGCCAGACAAATATCATCTACTTTCTGTCCCAGCTAGAAAAATATTTGAAAAACTCTTTATGAGACTCACAGTATAGTTGTTTGTACATGGTAAAAAAATCCCCAGCTCTATGTGGAAATACTGAGGTAGTTTTGAATGAGCAGGTCACAGCTAATTAACTCAGCTGCCCTCATAGTTGTGCTGAAACAGCTATTCTACTTTTCCAGTCTAAGCTGTCTCACCCAGTGCTAGTTTTGAGTGGCACAGCACTGGGTTCTGCAGCTCTCTGTGGTTTCCAAAGGTCAATATTTAGGATGGACTTTCCCCTTGTATCCTGTTCTCATGGAAGACAGATGACCATGAGCCGACTACTCATAAAGAGCTGTGGTGGTATTTAACTAGCAGCTTGCAAGGAGCGCTTGTGTGCCTGCAGTGTCAGGCGAGGACCAACCCGTGAGGCAGAAAAAGGACTCAGGTAAAACACTGATTCAAATATTTGATGAGCTGCAGTACAGTTATGTCCAGAAGAGCTAGCTTTACTTAGTGTTATGGACTGCTTTTATATCTATAAAATGGCCTGGGGATCCTGGGTGAGTGAGTGATAAACACATTTCAGCTGTGCTAGTTATTCAGACTTCTTCAAAGACCACTCTTAAAATGAATTTGTAGGTAGAGTTGTGGGTGGGTGTTTTGGTTTGGGTTTGTTTTTTTTTTTTTAAAAAATTTGATGTTGCATGTGGACCCTCTGACCTTTAGAATTCGAAGTAACAGCCAGCAAAATTCTACCATAATCTTTCCTTTTGTGAAAGGAAAGCCAGATAAAGCATGTATGACTTTGCACTGTATGTACAATTCTATGATTCTATGATTCTATGACTTTAGGCAAAAGGTGATGTCAAACTTCAGATATTTACTTTTCATTAAAGGCGATTGGGCATTTTGTTTGTGCAGTCTGTGGGATTATGTGCTGTAGTTTCTGAATGACCATATATCTCTTTGTATTCCTCTGAAATGTTATCTGAAAAAGCATATTACAGTTCAGTCTGAACAGCAGTCCAGTAAGATATCTAAGAGGCTTTCTGCTACATCTGCTGAAGGTAAATTTGTATTGCCTGTGGAATAGCGTGGAGGTGATTGTACTGTAACGAAACAACTGGAGGAGATGTCAGCGATATTTCAACCTCAGTATAAAATGAGAGAAAGAGATAAGGCAGTGGGCAGATGTTTCCTGCCAGCAGGACTGTAGCAATGTTTGATGTTACCACTTTCTGGTTGCTTGTTACCACCTCTCTGCTGGTGGTTATCATCCACAGAGGTCTGCAGGCACAGCGGATCCTATGCATTGCACTTTTACTGAAGCATATGAGAATAATCACGCTCCTTGTCTTTAGGTTTGCAGGGATAATTCTGAAAACATAAACTCTGTGTAAATCAGTGCAGCAAGGTCTGTTGAAGCAATAACTCCATGAGGTATGAACTCCCCCCTTCGTCTCAAATAAGGTCCTGTCAATACCTGGTCTGATTTAAGGCTAGGTTGAAGGAATTCTTTCCCCATGGGTGAGGGTGATGCTGGAAGGAGTTAGGTCTGTAAGCTGTTGGCGGAGGAGGGCTCGCTAGAACCACATTGCTGCCAGATGTGTGAGATTTGCTGATTGAGTTGTTTTGTGATGAGTCATTGAAGTTAGAGTTTGAAAGGGAAGATTTTAGCCAGTTCTGGTGTTCAGTGAAATGTGAGTAGCTGTCATTTTCCTCATGGGCTTTCAGAGCACTTCTTGCATTTGATTTCTTATATGTGTGAAGCAGAATTTCTCAAGAGTTGTTACCATTAAAGACAAGTACGTTGCTGGCTGAGTGTTGATAATGAATTGTTTTTTGCATCTGAGAAACTTAACACTGTGCCTAGAACCAATTTGCAACTCCAGACAGGCTCATTATCATTAATTTTAATATGTGAGTGGTAATTTATAACACTTATTTGCAACTGAAGTCCATTCTAAGATATTTTTTTCATGTACTGTATATTGTGAAGATAAAGAGCAATATTGCCTGTGTATACATGTGCAAAGTGAGGAGAATCTTTTTTTAGAGTGAGGATTTCTGGCAGAAAACAATGAAAATAACATTCAGTTAAAAAGGCTTTAGAGCTTTTAATTTACGCAGTGCACTCGTGAAGAGAAATTGTTACCTTTGAAGAACATGGGAATTGTTTACAGTAGCAATCTTTGGCATGGATGTTTAGGCTCCTGCATTCAGCAGAAACCATTGCTACTTCTCTTGGAGCGTGAAACCTTCTGTCTTAGAAGTTTTCCTCTGTCAGGTGCATGCAGATCTCTTTGTCCAGGTTCTGACCATTCAATAGAAGTGTATGTGTTTGTTTTTTAAGTGTAGTTTCCATTTGAGAATATAAAATACGATTGACACCTGTTTATATTGCTATTTAAATTTTGTTATATTATTTTATATTGCTATTTAAAAGCCTTGCAGG
This sequence comes from Ibidorhyncha struthersii, assembly GCA_013398815.1. Classification (NCBI taxonomy): domain Eukaryota; kingdom Metazoa; phylum Chordata; class Aves; order Charadriiformes; family Charadriidae; genus Ibidorhyncha; species Ibidorhyncha struthersii. The sequence continues at coordinate 240,288 of VZSZ01007407.1, forward strand.
AATTTGGTGTGCTATGGTTCTGCTTGCTATACAGATACAGAAGATGATGATTTCTTTGCTGAAGAGCCAGGGACCGACTATTGAAATGTGCCTAAGCCAGGACTACTCTAATTTTACTAATGCCTGGTGGGTAATTTTACTAAGCTCTTGGATGTGCAGTCAAGTGCTGAGACTCCTTGCTGAGAGATTGGGTGAAGAGCGAGAAAGTCTAAGGATGAGATGAAAAACTGCTGTGGAGAGATGAGGCAAGATCTGACAGCTGGTGAGGAGTAAAGCTTGGCTCAGAACACGACTCTCTTGGGTCCCATCAAGCACTGCCTCTTCTAAAGAGAGGTGGTAGTGTTACGTTGACTAACAGTCTATTTGCTAGACAGTTTTGAGTCATATACAGTTCCTTAACTACAGGGTATTTACAGCAGAGACACAATTACAGAACCTGAATTTGAAGACTGAGGATGACTTGACAGTGTCAAATTACACAATTCCTATCTGTTACGTGATTGTACTCCTGCTGTGACTTCAGTTATAGGTTAACACCTGTCTTGAACATGTTTTGTTATCTACCTCTGATATTTTATTGTCTCCCTTCCTTTGCTAATTCTTTTATACCTTATGTACAAAGGCAAGAAGGCATTTGGAAAGGTCATAACACCTCTTGAATGGCTCATCAGAACCAATAGTCCACAGCTTCTTATTCATGAATCTTTTCCTGATGACCTGCTTTACTGGTTTTTCGGTGTGGGGGGGTATCAGGTAGCGTAAAAAGAGACCCGATCCATACACTGAAGGGCTTACATTACCAGGAAGCTTAGTTGAGGAAAAAAACAGCAAGCATACATTAGAAATGCATTGGAAACCTTCCAGAGGTCACTGTGATAAGATGTTATATACAAGGTGTAGTTGTAAAATGGGACATGAAAAAAACGGTCTTGTTATTTGTCCATGGGAAGCCCATTCCACCATGAAGAGGAGGGTGACGAGAAGGTAATGAAGTGCTTGGTTTGTAGAGGTGTTTGAGATAACCCAGGTAAGTGAGAATACAGAAGAGACACTGTCACAGTAATTACCCCTGTCTTCATTTTTAACTAAAAAACATCTGGCTGTTTTATAGCCCCGATAACTGGGAGCTAATTGAAGACAAATTCAGTGAAAGACAACAACAAAGAAATCAGTGGAACTCTTCAACTGTTTGTTTTCCCTTTTCCTACCATCTGTAGTTTCTTTTGCCAGACAATGTTCTCACTCAGTAATTTTCCAGTGATTTCAAGGTAGCTCTTTTCCTTGCTTCTCTCTTCCCTCTCTGCTCCGTGAATTCTTTTCCATTGCTTTCTAAGCCCCGATATATTTGATGGAGGGAAAGCGTTAGCAGTTTTCTAGTTCATAACCCTTTCAAGGTGATGTTCTAGTCATTTCGTTAGCTCTGCACAAATGCTCCCACTTTACAGGTCTGGCTTTTCTGTAGTCTTCTGGCCGTGGCTCCAGAATCGTTAATGTTAGATCACCTAATGGCTCAAATTTGATCTGGGTCCAGTGTGGGTATGTGATCATATTTCTGCAGAACGAGTTAGAAAAACATGAGTTTATGGGGCTTTTTTCTTTGTTCTGGGAAGACAGGCATCACCTGTTTAGAATATGACATTTTTATCTGGATTTATTTACTGTGACGCAAAGAGACTACGTGCTCATACAAAGTATTAAGCTGAAAATCTTGTTCACAGACAAAAAGGCAGCACATCTTTATATAGCAAAGAATTTATTGTTAGTGTGACTGAGATTTTGAAAGTCTATTCATTTGAGATGCAATTATTACAAAAAAAGAAAGAGTAATAATGCAGTTGAAACTGTCATGCATACAGATCTTAGTTTCTACCCGTTTTCCTGGTCTTAGGCTCACCCCTCCCCTGCTCCTCTGGGTCCCAGAGGTTTTATTCTTCCATGTTGCTGATTTTATTCTGGTGGTGATGGGTGTTGCAGCAAGTTGTCAGCATCTGGAGTCCTTTGCTGGGAGAAGCATGAGGTTCGTGTTGACAGTTTCTTCTTTCCTTACTGTAGGATCCACCTGGGATCATTTTAGTATGTTTGGTAAAACAACTTTACACCTATCTCTTTCTTCATCGGTCTGCAATTCCACATTACATCTGACTTTTTGCTATATATAGTTGCTTTTATGGGTATTAGATACTATTTCTTTGTTCTCTTTTTTACCCCTAAACCCAGTTTTGTCCAGCTCTAGGTCTGCATTTCTTTAACTGACCATTGGCAAGTTGTTTATAGCCATGGCCTCCAGTGCCAAGCCCGGGCCCTATCTCCTCTCATCCTGTGCCTGTACTCCTCTGTGCTACATCCTTTGTCTCCACTCCTCCAGGCCTCTCCTATCATGCCAGGCTGTTGTATTTCTCTATACGAAATCATTACATTAGTGGTAAATGTTTCATTCTATATGGAGTAACTGCTTGTTAATGTTATTTGTGCAAAACTGTGGTTGTATCATACACAAACAAAAATAAAACAAAATAGATATAGACACCTGGCCAATTACAGAAATTGCAGTCACAACTAAACCAAGTAAAACAAAGCTGCAGGCATGCCAAGAAAAGTCCAGGCAAAGCAAGAGTAACAAACCTCAGTTTGGAGGCCTTGAAAATTCACTGCAAAGCTTATGTCCTATGAAAAGCAATGGCAGTACAGAATGACAGGGCTAAAAGTTAACCCAACTATATTTTTCTGAACAAAATTTAACTGGTGGAGTGAGTATACAACTGATCACTGCTTGCTGTTTTGTGAGCAAAGTGTTTGGTGTTTGGATTTTTTTTTTCTTCCTTCCCCTGGCACAAAAAGCACTAATATCTGAATTACTGAGCTCCTGAACGACAGCCTCATTCATACCTCCTGCCTTTAGTGAAAATAAAGCATTCATGCGATTTTTGTTGCTGTGTTAACAAATCCTATTGTTGATTTCAGTGATAGCACTGCTATAAGATGGTCGTCTTCTCAAAGAGGAAGGTTGCATGGATAGGTAGTAGGACTACCCTCATCAACTACTTCAGCTAAACCTGCCCATGAATGAGCTGGAGCCTGTGAATGAGTTGGTTACGTATGGGAAGATTATAGGGGCTGTTTGGCTGCTGTGGAGAGCAGATGCTGAAGTTAGGGGGCAAGTCACTGAAACCTGTAGTACCAGAGATGAGCTGCTGAAGGATGACTGTCAAAATCAGTCATCAGAGTAGAGGTTAGTTTAAACAGCGGATGGGATACCTTTAACAGATCAAAACTGATCAGCATCTTATTTGTAAGTAGAACACCTCTGATACAGAAATGAAAAATGTGGGATCTTCTGCTCACATTTTACCCAAGCTGGCTTTTGGAGTAGGCTAGTCTTGAAAATTCAGGTTGTGTCTTCCAGTCTGTGAGTAGATATCCCACTTCTACACTGAAAATGAGACCCCACTCCTCAAGAGACAGTGCTTCCGAAGCCTTTTTCCTCAAAGGAAGAAGAATGTGGTGGGATTCTTTGTGCATGTGCTCAGGACTTATGCCAGCAGAGCAGTCTTGGCCCTTCAGTTGTTACCATCTGCAGGGGTACAGCTTCTGCTGATTGCTGCTGCCTCCAGCATCACGGAGGGACATCTTTCATCTTTTTTTGCTGAAACATAGTCTGCTTCTGTATTTCACCACCTGCTTCCACTTCTGCTCCCACTTTGCATGAGGAGAAATACTAGCATGCTGGGGGAGACTCGTCTCAGCTCACTGAACTGATAGACCTCTCCTAGTCTCTGGGTTTCTTTTTGTAGACAATGGGGAAGAGTGAGTCAGCTCTGTTTCTCCCCGGTAACTGTAAGGACATCCTACAGTGAGTAATTCAGATGTGACCAACTACGCAGAACTCTCTCCCAGTTGTTGTGGTAGGGGGAAAAAGTGCATTGAGTTTGGGTTGTTCTCCACTCAAAACAAAAAAAAAAAAAAAAAAAAAGGAGCCATCTCCTAACTCATGTTATTGCTCTTGTTTTGCATATTAACAAAATCTCTTGGCAACTGAGGAGAAAACAGAGATTTGTAGTCTGGTTTCTTACGCCTGCTTCTTCATGTACATGTGTATATCCGTCTCGTTTGTCCACTGTTAGTTTTTGTAACATTTGAACAACTTTAACCGTGTTTCACAGAGGAGTGAAAGTGATAACTTATGACAAGTTTTGCATTTAAATAAATATGGAGATGGAAAGGGAGGCCATTTCAGTTTTTCCATTGTGAAAAAGCTTGTTCCTTTTAAACATAAGGAAATGCCTAGATGAGGAAGATGTCACGAATACGTGTGTATTCTCTTTGACGAGGCTTTTTTAAAGTTGGAAAAATATTCTATGTCTCTTGTTTTTTCATTTCCTTCTTTCCTGGGCTTTCTCTGGTGGCTGCCAAAGGCTGTATTCAGTTGAAAACAAAAAGCAAATACAAACTTCTCTACCACAAGACACTCATCTTCTGGAAACCAGGGCAGGATCTAGTTCAGATTGCCGTATCTCCATGTGAATGAGGTATTTAAAACTTCCCTACCTTCATCAGAGTCAATACACTCCACAAATAACTCAACTGAACAAAGGTAAGTGTCCACTCTGGCAGAGCTGAATTGCTGTCTAGACTCCATTGCCTGGGTTTCCGTTGACTAAATGGGAGCATAGATACCTGTGGTATATACTATCAGGAGCTGAACCGTCCAGACCTCATTGATCCTGCTCCTCTTTGAATTACTTTTTTTTCCACATACACTGATTTGTTTTTGAGGCAGCAGAAGTGGCAAGAGGAAGTGGCTGTGGGTGATCTTAGAAGATTAACCCTCATTTCAGATGCGTGAGAATGGATGTACAGAAAATCATCAGATGAGCTTCCAAACTTTGTGTGCCTCGTTTTGTTGTAAGGTGGAAGAATTTGAAAGACCTTTGTGTTCAACATGTACCCTACAACTGGCCAGTGCAGTGAATGAGTGTGCAGAGCCCTTTGGCAAATCTGGGACATATTGAAGTCAATGGCTGCTGAGCACTTTGGAATCTGGGCTTTGTATTTAGACAATAAAAGGGACTGAGTTTGTGGGGAAACCTGGTCCCAGGTATGAGTGTGGAACATGGGGATTTTGATGGACCACAATCATCAGAGATTCTGGGCTCTGTGGAAGTTGTGACGATATACAGGTGCTCAATGTTTCTGAAAACATCCTGTGTTGTCTTAGCTTGAATTTCTGGAAAGAAAGCCCCCAAATTATTGAATACTTGACTGACTTTAGCCTTGAGACTCTGCTAGGGACCAATTCCATGCAGGGGTTGGGCTGCTGACAGAATATAGTTGTTCTCAATCCTTTTTTGAGCTGAGTCTGGCAGAGCACACAGCTCCATAGTGGCTGTGAAAGCTTATCAAGGTGTTACACCACGTCAGCTTTGCTAGGTGATACAAGATTCTCCAGATTGGCTGTAGCTATATATTCTTTCCTCCTTTTGATTATTCCCAGTATGGAACAACTAATGTCACTGATGAGTAAATTGCTGGTATTTTTAATTCCTGTGGGTGTTTGGTTTATTGGGGTAAGGGGGTTGTGTGGTGTGTGTTTGAAAGAAAATCAGAACATTTAACAATACGTGTAACGTTCCAACTGAGGTGTTTTTTAAATAGGGAAATAGGTAGAAATCTAAAGAAAAACTGAGACAGCACATGAACTGTGGGAAGTACACATTTGGTTAAACTATACATAACTGGGTTTTAGCATGTAGCTAGAAAGTAAGGCACTATGAGAACACAAATAGTAAACCCAGTTGTATCTGTCTTCTTATCCAGTTCTCTTTTCTATCCTAAGGTGAGTACTTACTAATGTAAGTAATATTTCTATTTCTTTTCTTGATCAAGTTAATAGGTTTCTTAAATACAGAAAATTAACAAGCAACAAAATATTTGCTATCCTTTGTTGGTTTCCATTTTCTCTGCTTCACCTTGCTCTAAGACTCTGAAGTTATTGCAAATTATCATGGGACTGTCTGAATTTGTATCAAAATTCTGATAATTTTTTACTTGTATGTTTTTCTCTGGCTGAATATATCTTAAAGGAAGGGGTGGAAGTTTATGTGGTAAATATAAATACTGGTAAACGGCAACAGTGATTTTGAACTGTATGTAGGATTTCCATAATGACTTTTGTCTGCATTCACAGTACCTGTGGAGACAGATGCTGCCAGCCCTCTTGCTCCTCTGGGGTGCAGTAGTAAATCTGAGGTTGCTCTGATATAGGAGATAGCAGCACCACCCAGGTCTCTTACTTCTCTGCTACAAAATGTCCCGAGCCCTGGAATCAGCTTCTTCCACAGGTAGGGTTAAGAGATACGGGTGGTCTTGTAGCACCAGGAAACACTTGGATTTGGATTCTTGAGTTGCCTTTTTGCTCGAGGCAGTCACGCTGCATGAAGAGCCCCTTGGCTGTGGTCTGCCCAGGCTGCTGCCTGGGCAGTTTTGGGGAGAAAACTGCAAGTCAGGACACGTGCTGATTCGTCAGGGCCCTGAGAGATCGCTTGCCAGACGTCCAGTCAAACAGTGATCTCCCTAATGGCTTTCTCTCTGTCACTGTGCAGCACTTCTTCAACCATCTGAATACTGAGGTGCTGGATCTTCTCTCCCTCAGCCGTGTATTTGTTTTCTTGAGGGGATATTCTTCACTTTTAGTTTGGTCCTGTCTGCAGCAGCATCTTATGTTGGAAAACAAAGGCTCTAGCTCCTTCTGAACAACCCCAAATGATCCCAAAAATGCATAGCAATAACCTAAGGTGTAGGACGGTGCAGAGATGAATGGGTGGGAGCACTGTTCTAGCAGGCAATCTTGTTTGTGTTGACGATAAGCAGGATTGCGTTTGGAACTCTTCTTAACCTTATAATCCTAATTTATTTTCAGTGCTAAGGATCTGTCCTGGTAGTTGGAAGCCCCAAAGCTTTGGAGCACAGATCCAGACATGTGCACTCTCTCTAGGAAGTCTGTCAAACCTTTCTCCCAAGCACGAGGGCAGAGCCAGAACGACTGGGCTGCCTTTCCATCGTGTCTTACCTGGAGGAGGTGGGTTGCTTGCCTTGCCCACCACTCACTGCCTGAACTCCTCGTGCTGCAAACGAAGGCACTTGTGCTAGTGGTGGACTTTGCAAGCCAAACATTTCCATTAGAAACTGGAATCAGACCAAAGTACTGGATTATCAGCCTGCTTTCAGGAGGTAGTAACTAATTTTGGACTCCATAGATATAGGCTGAAATTTAGTTGGTGAAACAGAGGTAAAATGTCAATTCCCAGCAGAAGTCTAAAAACTTCTTGAAAAATAATTTTTTTTTTCTTCTGTTTTCTTCCTTGTAGCTGAGCACCATCCCATACCAGCCTGGAGCTTCTTGGAAACCTAACTCCCCTTTTGTTCCTCTCGTGGATACAGATCATTTTGTAGTTATCTTCCATGTGCTGATCAGAGGATATCGGTTCAGGCCTCTGATAGCTGCTGTTCTTCCTGTTTTTACCTTCTGGATTGTTTGACTCATGAAAGCATGATACTGTGGGCTGCTTGCTGTTATTAATTATGTGCTGCGTATTGGTTTGTCTTTGGGTGTTGGCTTTCTATTCTCAGAATCTTGCAAATATTTTAAACAATCAGCCTATTGTTTAGCAAGTGCTCTACACACACTGTAGGCCTTTTGTGAATTTCTGTTTCAAAAAAATAATAAAAGAATGACTAATGGAGCATGAACAGTGCTTGTGACACTGTAGTCCATTGTGTAACTATTGAGAGCAAAATTTGCATTCCTAGAAAAGCTTGTTCACGGTCAAAATATAGGGCATTCTCTTTATGGCTCATGGGAAAACATGTACTATATATTCAGCTCAGGACGCTACTTAGAAGGATCAACTTTTTAAAAATGACATTTTCTTCCCTTGGAACACTGAAGTCAGACTGAGACCCGGCTTTGCTTGGCAACTGAAGTGAATCTTTTTCATTCAGGCAAGTGGCGTGGGGGGCTATTTTAGGTCTGTCACACACATGCACAATGATTTTTTTGCTGAAATGGCTTCTTTTTCAGATGTTTTTAAGCTCTGACATTGCCAGTCCTTTTGAATTGAGAGGGTACATTATTATATTGTATAACTGTCTGCCTCCTCTGAATGCCAGAGGAAGCCTGGCACTTGGTGCTTTTCTTTCCTTCAAAAGCATATTTGTTTATGGCTTTTTTTTCCCCCCCTTTGAGATCGCTACAGGTCAAGCAGAGGTTAAAGTGGCATCTTTAAATGTTTAGAAAAATTGTGAGTTCCATGTACTTCTGAAATGTAGCAATTGTCTGTCCTGCAGTGTGCCTAGAAAGAGGGTACTGGGTGTTCAGAGGGGGGTAAGGGTGCATCTCATGTATGCTACAGGTAGTTTCCTTTGGTACTTGTCCAAGTAGAATAAGCCTGGTTTGATTTTTCTGTTTTGCTGGAGATACTGCTACTTTGCCTATCCATGTGAGCTCTTCACGAGAGGGGTTGCCTGTTATGGGCATGCACAGTTCTGAGCGCTGTGGGATTCCTGTCCTGGGAGAGATGGTGTTAAGATGCTAAAACTTCATTTACAGTGGCAAGAACCTGTTACAACCCTGTGGCAGAGTGGAAGCCAGCACAGAGTGCCCGGCTCCTGCTGCAAGGCTGCAGTTCGGTCAGATGCCAGCCATGCTTTCAAGTGCTTGCCTGAAGAGGAGCATATAAGGGACTTCTGAGTAGCCTTAGGGGTGTGTGTGTGTGTATATACATATATATACACACATATAGATAAGGACTGTGGGGACCACTTAGCCTTACCACAGCTCCACAGAGAGCTGCTCTAAATGGGAGAGCCTGATGTGGGCAGCAGCTGGATTTCCCGGGCCAGTTCAGCCAGTACTAGCTAGGACAAAGTCATATTCATGAGGAACAAGCACTAGTTTGTCTCCCTCTGCTCTGATGTGACCCAGAAGGTTTTTCAGTATTACTTTTTCCTTCTCTGAAAGAAACAGGAGTGGTGAAAGTATTGAGGAGGGAGAGTTGTCAGCCTGAGTTTGGGAAATGAACGGGGAGTGCTCAATAACTCTGTGTCATTATGCTTTTAAGAGAAGTGCCCAAGTGCTGCAGGTGCTCCTATTCATGGCCCTGCTGTAAATTTGAACCAATTGGATCCTGCTCTCTTGGCATCTGAAGCTTCCAAATTAAATTGTATTTGCCACTAGTCATCACTAATTTGCAGTTTTCACCTTGATTAATTTTTAGGAATGTACATAATGAGAAACTTTTACAAAAACAGGAAGAGAGGAAATGGAAAGTTGCCCTCTGCAGTGTTTTTCTCATTTATGACCTCTGCAGCTGAAACTGTATCACCCAGTGGTTCATTTTATCACCTGTTTTCCATGTGAGTTCTGTGACTATTGAAACAAAACATTTGGTTTGATACAGAAGAAATGGTGTGAACAGCTCATGCCAATTAGCGTCTGAGTAATTGGCACACCTCTGCAAGCAATGAAGCCGCTACTTGTACTGGCAGGGAAGGAATATTCATAAAGAAGGTGCTGGAGAGCTGACTTTAACATCACTGTGACTCCATTTGGGTTGTGTTATTTATAGGAGTGAGCCAGGTTAGTATTTTAAGACATTGGTACAAAAAATAGGTGTCCTCGAGCCCTATGCATATGCCGTAAATAAAAATGGCATATTTCCCAGAGGTGTGTTTCTCTTCTGTCCCATCAGTTTTTCCACAGATTTCTGGGTGTTAAGCTCATGCGCAGGTTCCCAGTCATGGATTTAGGAGAGGAAGTTAAGGAATTGGAACTTGATTTTTCTTTTTTCCCTTCTTGTTTTCTCTGTGTGTTTTTGGTTTGGTTTGATTTGTTTTTTTGAGCCAGCATCTTATTCTGAAACAAGACAAATTTCTCCTCCTTAGTTTTCAAAGTCTGAACGAGTGTCTTCAGAAATTAACGATCGTTTCTAAGGGAGTTGCTACCTGTAGAATCACAGGGCGGTTTGGGTTGGAAGGGACCTTCAAAGATGATCTAGTCCAACCCCCTTGCCGTGGCCAGGGGCATCTTTCACTAGATCAGGTTACTCAGAGCAAGTTTGATTCTGGCAGTTCCTTCGCATCTGTGTGCTTACCTTCTACCTGACCTGAGAGTTCACTGTATCTCACTCAGACCTTCGGGAGGTCAAATCACCCTCTTCAGAAGCTGTACTTGTGCTTTCTCCTTCCAGGGAAAACTTGCTTCTCTACACTAGGAAAACAATAACTTTATATTCAAACTCTTTCTGTAACAGTTGGTAAAACAAAGGGCAACTTTTCTGGTTTTCTTATACACCATGTTTTTTAGATTGCAGGGGTCTGAGGATGGCTTTGGCAGATGCCTTGGCCTTGGATGGCTTTGGCAGATGCCATATAATGACAGTTTTGTGAAGTGGCTTAAGACTTTATCACTGCTTTTCCCCAAAATATTTCCCCTGCACCTTCATAGTTTAAGAGGGATAAGTTTGCGTGTCTCAGACACTTCTGTTTGCAGCTTCTTCACATCTTTGTTGACAGTTTAAGCTAAGCGCACTGGCATACCTTCAATTCTGCTACGGATGCAGTAATACCTTTCAGTTGCCTGAACAAGAATTGCCGGAGGGCATCTGTCTGAGTCTGAATTATGTTCGAAAACTATGGCATGTTGTGGGGTAGTCCTAATAATAACAATGAACACTTTATCAGGGGTTGAGTCATTGTGCTTGGTTTTCATTGTAATTCTCTTATTAGTGGCATGTATGTATTCCATATAGCCAAGGGGTTAATACTGTGTGCAGATACTGTACAACACCATTGTGCCGACAGCTCTCATTTGGACTCATTTATCATTCAAAATCTGGCCATAAGAAATACATTTAAATAATAAAAATAATTACTGAGATGAAAGACATATCAGTGTTAATTGCATCCTAAACCTGTTTCCTGCTCTTGCTTGGGAAGGGAGGAAGGAGAGGAGAAGCAGGGATGGCAGTAACCGGAGTAAGGTGCTTTCCCTGAAGGTGCTTTGGAACCATTGTAGGGGTCTTTTTTGGCACTTGACAGAGACATCCATCAGTAGAGGTGGTGCAGAGCTGCCTGGGCTTGAGGCATGGGAAGAGAAACATTCCAAGAGGTCCTCGGCCTTCATAGGTTCCTCACAGGAACATCTCACTTTCTTTCTGTAGGAAGAGCTCCAAGTATTTTGTGAACCTTAGTATATGTTGTTTCCTAGAACCTTAATGAGGTTCAGAGACAATATAGTTATTTTTGCACGTTTATTAAGTTGTATTGAACCAGACCTTCAGGTAGCAGCAACTGGCACAGGTCCACTGATTTTTTAACCCTTGCTGAAATCTGGCCAAACCTGCCTGTGTTCTCAGACGTTTGTCAGGTGCCCCCAAACCCAGCAGTTAGATCTGGCTGTCGTGCCCTTGCCATCACTCAGGTTTGCTCTCTGTTGTCTTACTGGTGGAACACAGGTGTTGGGGGTATGTCCCTGTGAGAACATAGCATCCTCGGTGGGGTCCTCAGCATTTTAGACTGACATCAAGAAGTACCCCGTCACGCTGCCAGAAGTATTGTATGAGGCAGCTTTAATTTTGTTTTGTCAAAAGCTGGGATAATGTGCAGAAGCTGTGAGAGAAGGAAGGGTAAATGATTTGCCCGGGATGATGCAGAAGGGCTGGTGGCAAAGCATGGAGGGAGCTCTGGTCTCGTCGCTCTGAGTTTACGTGTTGACCCCAGGACACTCTCCCCCTCTCCCTACCCGAAGGCATATGAAACTGCGTGGTTTGAGGATTTTTCCTTTTGCATTGGCAGCAGAGGAGAGCTCAAGATTGACTAAGCCACTGAAGCTAATAAACTTCTCATGTGCATGCGGGGACATCAGGTTAATTAGTTTGCTAAGCAGTGGAGCTGGAGCCACATAACTGCCTGACAATGATAAGAGAAGGGAGTCACAAACCAATGGCGTTTCGGTTGTCTGCTCCTTCATTCCATCTCAGCTTCCTATAAATGATGGATGAGGAGAACAGAGGCAGTGAGCCAAACATATGCAACCTATGCATGCTGTGCAGAACTGCATAATCCGAGTGGTATTGTTCGCTGTATGTGCAGGCGGCGCTTCCCAAAAGCTTGCCCTACTGTCGCTGGAGGGAGGCTTCACCGGTGGTTTCTGCGGGAGCAGAGGGACGCTGGTGCAGAGAGCTTTTGAAAATCCACTTCTAAAATGCAAATGCTTTCCTTCATTAAAACCCACTTGAAGCCAAGCGTGATCAACAAACACAAACCACTTTCACAGCTCAGACGTGCTGTGGATTATGGTTCTCTTCTTTTCTTTTTCCCTGCGTAAAGCAGTTTGCCCCTTAGCCTACCAAAGTGAAATTAACAAATTCATAAAAATCTTTGGTCTACAATGATTAGATAATCGCTGCTTGTGTATTAGGTAGGCGCTGGGAATGTGCGAGGGCAGACAAGTTGTGTAAGCAGAAAAACAGGTGAAATTTTGATCCTTTTGCTAGCACTCTCCCTCCCTGGGAGCTGCTAAGAGCAGGTTAGACAGGTGGATCTCGGGAGTTGTTTGGGTGTAGCTTGTCCTAACTTCGGAGCAGAGAGACTAGCGCACTCCGTTAAACCTTTCCAGCCCCTTTCAGCTCCCTTTTCGGTGACCAAAGGATGTGAAATTCTTGATGCAAATGCTTCTACTAATAGGTCACTGTGCTCAATGACTTCTCCATGATGATGGTCGCTGGGCGAGTAAGCTGTCTGGGGTGGTGCACACGGGCCAGGTTGGCTGCTGTGTGCCCCTTCCTCCGTTATTTACACCTGTGCTAAGTGACTTGTAAACTCAGCAGAGTTGCTAACCTTTAAAATGCATTTAAGTACACAAAATTCTGGGCCATGAAAGGGGCGGGAGCTAGAAGGCATGGCTTCTGGAGGCTTACTCTGACCCTCTGGCTCCCCCGGCTGGAGCCGGCGCAGGAGTAGGCATGGCAGGGACCCAGGGACAGGAGTCAGAGTTGTCACCCGGTGACAAAGGCATCTACAGCATCTGCTTGCTTTTTGTTGATAACTTTAAGTACTGTTTCTTTATAGCTTGCTGTACAGTAAGCTGCTGCTGCTTTGTGAAACAATTAAATTGTGTGATTTTTTTTTTTTTTTCCCTCCGCCTCCCCTTTTAAAAATCAAATTAATTAAACAGTTGCAAACATGAGGGTGAACGCTTGGAAGATGAAGGCTGACCATGCAGAAACCAGACTGAAAGGAGTTTCAAGGGAACACATCCAGGGGTCTGAGCTCATTTAAGTAAAGTAATGTAAAAATGTGGTTTAATGCTAAGCCTAATTTAGCATGCCTGCAGGCTGCTGTGTGCAGAAGTGCTCTCAGCCTTCCTCATCATCTCCAGATACAGATTTCCTCTCTTTCTCCGTGCCCTGCATCTGATGATTTATATGGCCATGTAATGAATCCAATCAGCCCTATTATCCAACAGAAGACTCTCTTCATGTTTATTAATAGTTTACTGTCCCGGCAGATCAGCAAATGGAACCGTGCATCCCATGATGCTCATCCAGCGCAATGGAGGTGGCAGCGGTGTGCAGCCCAGGTTGAGAGGAGGATGAAGAGAGGGGAATGGGAGCAGCCCATTCAGCAACAGTGTACACTTAATTTTGTTGTAATGTGGAACTGTACACAAATTCAGTGTATGTGTGAGGTCCTTTGATCCATAAGAACGGGAGGCTTTGCAGATTCAGTTCTTGTTATTTTGGTCTAAGATTATTTTCTGCCTGGACAGAGACTCTGGGGCTGTTGCAGTGAGAGCAGCGTTGTGTTCACAAGTGCCACTGACCATCTGAAATTACGTGAGTTTACCTGACAGCACTGCAAGAGTTAAGCAGGTTGGAAGGCTGAGTGATTAGCTGTTGAACTGTGTACAACAAATGCATTCAGTGCAATTGTGCTATTCAATTGATACAAGTATCATTTATTTTAAATAATTTTTTACTGTTCCCAAAGGTTCTAAGTTTCTATTTCTTAGGATGAAAGAATTGTCAATACTCTTCAGTCTTTGGAGACAAAGGACTGACTCCCAGCAGGAGCCCAATTTTGCTGTAGTCCTTCATGTTTTTAATGCTGCCTGTGTAATACTTTGCCAAAATCCAAGGAATAGAAATAAAAACGGAACATTTTGGCCTTTTGGTGGCTGTTTACCAGCAACAGAACAATTTTCAGATAATTAACAGATCTCCAGGCCCTTTGGAAGCTCAGATGTAGCTCTTTCTAGGTTGTCACGTGTTTAATTAATACAGCTAGTAACAGTAATGCTCCTGCTAGTATTCTGCTTCGGCCCAGGCTAGGCTTGCAAGCCCTATAGCTGGTCCTTAAGTGTCTTTACATCCTGATAAAACCTTTCTGGGGTTGGTAGGAGTGTGGGAATTACTCGTGGGAATTACAGGTAGTGTTCACTGCTGTACTGTGGCTTCAGGGAGTAACGTACCATGGAGGATCTGTCTTTACAGTCATCTGGGGTTTTAAGGGCATTATTATCGAATGCTAATTTTAAGCAATTATGGTTCTAGGAGAGGTCGCAGCATAAAAATGCTATAAAATAAGCTTATTGTAATTGCTTACAGCTGTACTAGAAAAACTGTCTAGAAAAAAACCAAAACCGTTTTGCTTTGCTATTTAGCAAATCACACTTTGTATCACCAGAGGTCTGCAGAGAGAGTCTTTTTAATTCTCCTGAGGGTTGTACTTATACCTGAAGGAGGAAAGTTATGTGTGATGGAAAGAGTTTTTATTCTGAGTTTCTTTCACCATTGTAAAGCTGTGGTTGGAGTTGTGCTGGCATGTGTTCAGGAGTCTGTCTGTTTTCATCCCCTTGCAGTGCACTAATATCTCCCATCTGAAAGTCTGAAATGGAGGCCCTTAGTTTCTGTGATTTAGGATTTGATCAAGTGCGTGATTGTGATAACGTTGGCTCAGTCTGAGCTGAGATTTGGTAATGAATGGTGTGCGCTTTGGTAATCCGTGGCAAGGGCAAGTAAAACAGATTGTCTTGAACCACTGCTGAGGGCTGTATGGCTGAGAGTGGAAAGGGTGAAAATAGTGAAAAATGCCTGGTATGACTGTAAGCGAGTGGCCATACTTGATGGCTTTTGCACATTCTTGAGCACGGTTTTGATAAACTGTGGTGTTTCTCTTTATAGCGCTTCCACTTCTCACTCGGACCACTCTGCTCACACCAAATCTGCTTCAGCTATATCGTCTGACTCGGTCTCCACCTCGGCAGACAACTTCTCTCCAGACTTAAGGGTATGTGTGTTTTGTCTTAAAAAAAGAAAAAAAAATATATATATTGTGGCCTCCTTCAGAGAACATTTCTTGCTCCTGTGAGTTTGGATATGATAAAATGTTTTCAGGTTCAGGTTAAAATGTTCAGGTTAATGCCAAATTTTATGTAGTTAAAGCATGAAAAGACCCAAAGTCAAACAGGTGAAATAGAAACTGAAGTTTAATCTCTACCATGTTATTTCCTTCTTTATAAAGTTGTTTAATCTTCAAAAAGCTGACTCTGCAACCTACACTTGGAGATGAATTTTCAAAGGAACTCCATTTTCTTTTAAGTGCTTTAAGTAAGTGAAAACCTCAACCTGCCAGTTGTATATCCTTTTTTTTTTCTTCTGTTGTGTGTATATATGAGATGTTCTCTCTTGAAAACTCCTGCTTGTTTGTAAACACTGAGTCTTTGGAAGTATCTTCTTTCAGAGAAAGATTGTTATCTCCAAGCTGATAAAATAATCTTCTGTCACAATAAATTGCTCTGACATAAAAAGGTCCAAACAAGGCTCTTTAAAGTCTGTTATTAGATTTGTTAATTATAAATCCAAAGTTCTAGTTCAGTGTCACAGGAGTTTCGAAAGCTATGTGTACATTCCTCTTATGAAACCAAGGAGTTCACTGATACACCCTTGCTTTAAAAAAACGTCCCTGAGGGTAAAACTGTTGATATTGGTACATTCTAGTAATGACTTGTCGCATTTTTCAGCTGTGGTTGAGCATCTTTGTAAAATCCAAACACAGAAAAATTGCCTAAAAACTTCTAAATGCAACACTAATTCCTTTGACAACCATGATAACGTTTTGTACCGTGAATGTTGTCTTGGTAGTCCATGATTAATAACAGAAAGTACACCTGTTCAAAAGTAGCGAGAATCTGAATGTTTCTTTCTAAAGGCAGCTTATTAGCCAATATTAAGCTAAGATTTGAAAATTAATCAATAGTTTATGTGTAATGTAATGATCGTTTACACATTTTACCTGTGGATACAAAAAGTAATCTTTGGAACATGTCTGGGTAAAGAAGTACATACTAGGTTTGAAGTTTTTTCCCTTGTGAAGTTGGAGTGTTAAGTTACTCCAACATAGAGAAAACACAGTTTTTAGGCTGAGGCTAAGTGATTCATTGACACGAATATACATGATTGCAAATACAACTGTAACTGTCTGTGTAATATAAGAAAAAATAAATGTTACACAAATTGATTTTATTTCCTCGTTTAATTTCTTTACTGAAGTTTGCCTCAGTGGGTTTCTTTCTCCAGTTCTGATGCACAATTCAACTTGCCTTTTCACCTTTTCAATGCTTGAGAGTTACGTTTACAAGTAGAAAACTAAGCAACATTTATTTTCTAGTCTCGAGGTTGTCTTTCCTTCCCAGTGGTTAAGTTGGCTCAACATGTTTTCTTTGTAACCCTGATTGCTTCTTGTGATTCTCTCCCTCCTTTTGTCACCTTGTCTGTGTGAATTGTAAGCTTTCAGGGTAGGGATTCCAGCTCGCCTGGATTTGTCTGGTTCCCCATCCAACAGGGCCTCTGTACCTCAATTGAAAATAATGTCCACAGAGGACTGTTCACCTAGCTGCGTGATATGTTTATCAGGCAGAAGATGCATGTGTATTGTTTACTGGAGGACATTAGAAGCCCGTATTTCTGTGCTGTGCCACAGTTCCTGTAATTTGCAGAACTATTTTTTCACAGCCTGCCCTCTTCCTTTTTTTTTTTTTAATTTCTAAGCAAACAGAAGTTCTGCCGTGATTGGAACAAATGCTGCTCCACTTTTCATTTTAGAGTAATGTTTAAGGAGAGATGGTAAAGCAGAGAATTACTTATCTAGAATAAAGGCAGTGCACGCCAAGTGTGAGCACGTACCTCTGCTGGCAAAAGGCTGCTTCTCTTAAGCTGCATCAGCTCTGTGGGGCCTGAATTCAGCATAAGGCTGCTGTGCTTCACCTAAAGCTTGCTTTTGCAGAGGTGGTGTGAGGCTGTGATGCAGTTGTGTGTAGGCATAAAGCTGGTTCTTGCCTTTATGGTAAGCAAACCTAGAGAAAATGCATTCCCATGTTCCTACTTGTATTAGGGTATAGGGAGAAAGGGACAGTTTCCACTAGTACAGGTTGACTTTATCTCTCCTAGAGGAATTAATGCAGTAATCATAGAATCATAGAATTGTCTAGGTTGGAAGAGACCCTTGGGATCATCGAGTCCAACCATCTACCCTACTCTACAAAGTTCTCCCCTACACCATATCCGCCAACACCACATCTAAACGTCTCTTAAACACGTCCAGGGATGGTGACTCAACCACCTCCCTGGGCAGTCTATTCCAATGCCCAACCACCCTTTCTGTGAAAAATTCTTTCCTAATGTTCAGTCTAAACCTACCCTGTTGGAGCTTGAAGCCATTCCCTCTTGTTCTGTCATTAATTACCCGTGAGAAGAGACCAGCACCAACCTCTCTACAGTGTCCTTTCAAATAGTTGTAGAGTGTGAGTAATCATTTCGTTCCTGAGGGTGTGTATGCTGGATAACAAGCCTGGGAGTTGGGAGGAAGATCTGGCCTCTACCTGTGGACGGCCTCTTGTGTTGGTATTGCCAGTGCAACTGCAGTCCCACAGCCTGTCCTCAAACCAATTGCTGTCAGTGCTAGTGCGTTACTGTTTGTTCTCTGGGATTGCTCTTGGAACCTAGTGCTAGCTCCTAAATGGAAGATTTATTATAAGTCGTGATCAGCTGACACTGATTTCTTTCAGGTCTTAAGTCAAGGAGAACAGATGTCTTCTCTCTGGGCTTATCATTCTTTGCCCAATTTTCTCCAAATTAACATCTCTGTCATATGACAGTTCTGCAGATTTTCTTTAAAGGTCAGTTCTGTGAGAGATTTTTTCAAGGTCCTGATTGTTCTTACTGTTTTCTTTGATCTTTCTGAGATGTGGCCTTGCCTTTGATATTGCAGATGAGGTCATACCATTGACTGATACAGTGGCACAAGCGTGTTCTCTGTTCTAGCCCTTTCCTTACAGGCCTGAGCATCTTGTGCAGCTTTCATTGGCACAAGACAGAATGAACTCCCAGGTCTTAACAGGTACTGAGATTTGAGCTAAGCACCTCATTAGTTCTGAGGACAAAAAGAAGTTCCACACATTTCCTGGAAAAATGTAAGAGAAAAAACCCTGAAGTGGGAACTAATGCATTTTGTGGTAACTCTGTGGTATGGGAGACAAGTGCCTGGGCTACACAGTGTTCTCACAGGAAGGTGTTGCATCAGTTAGCTTTAAGAGGCTGAAAATAAGCTTTTCAAGATTTTTTTGAAGTGGATATGCCTATTATGGGATTATGCCCTTCATGTGTATTTAAATTTTTCCTGCTAGAAAGAATTGCTACGTGGATCCATCATCACTCCTACCTCTACTTGGTCTCTGCCTCTGCGTGTGCATTGACTCAAATTTAGGAATTAAATTTCTGTGACGATGGAAAAACACTTTGTGATAGCTACAATTAGCACCTTCTTTTTCTGTGGGGAATTTTTAGAAGAATAGTAGGCGTCCGTCGGGAGGAGGGAACCAGGGGAAGGACCCACGTCGTTTCTTGCAGTCTGTGCCTGCAGTTTTCTTTTGGAGTGCAATTAACACTCTGTGTGTGTGCGTGCATGTGTGTAATGAGGTAAATGAGACAACCACTGGGGATTCCTACTAACTGCATGTGCAGTATTTTTCCTAAATCCTTCTCCAAAGTATTTAATAATAACCTTTATGAAGGTGTTTTGTTTTTTTTTAACGTATATTGAGCATTTAAATATCTGGAAGTGAGATTAAATTGCCTTTCCACTGCAATTTATAGAATTTTCACTTCATAAACCGACTCTAAATAACTTTTGGCTGCTTCAGTTAGCTTCATAGGATGGAAAAAAGAAGGAAAAAAACCCAAACAAACAAGCCCCAACAGAAAAACAACAAAGCACTATTAGGTTCTCCCCTCCACTCCCTTTGCGATCTCAAATCCGAAGCTGTTTAGAATCGATTTAGGGAATGCACTTTTTGAGGGAATTTTTAGCAAATGGACTGGCATATGTTTTAACATAAGTTATAGATCAGGCAAGAACAGAATTGAATAGAATTAGTTGGAAGTGAAAAGGAGCTGGAAATTCGTAGATAGTTTTGTAATTTGGGACGAGATTTTAAAAACACCTTAGATCCAACATTGCCAAAGGGATTGAAGTGCATAAATGTCTCTTACAGATCTGGTAACTCAGTGGTTATTAAAGTATAGTGAGATTCTTGTTCCTAAGTCCTATAGGTGGTATTTTCTCCTGTGCCTATGGGCAGACATGTCTGTCCATTTTATAGTACTTCTCTTAAGTCTTCTTATTAATACTCTTGCTTTTGTCAGTAGGGACTTTCATTTTTACTTAGCTGTTGATTTATGGGAAAATGCCTGAAGTTTACCATGTTCAAAGCTTTGGAGTAGCTGTCAAAAAAGGGTTGGATTCTTTCCATCTGCAGTTGGGAAGCAGTGGATACGGCCAGCGGAGCCTGTTGCCACTTCCCCTAAGAACAGTACCTTAGCCTGAAAATTTAAGGTCTGTTTTGCGGGGGTTTGGATTGTATACAGCGAAAGCCTGAACCAGAGGATGGAAACGCCTATGTTGGCTTTCTTATGTTGCTTCTTGCTTCTAGTCCATTCTGTGGACAGAGGAAACCAGTACAGCAGACCCGTATGTCGCCTGCTTAGTTGTGCTGCCTTCAGAACTGGTGATTCAGATCTTTGTTCTTGTTGCTTTTTGTGACTGCTAAATGGTTGTCCCCTTTGAGAGCTACAGTAAGATCCACAATTACTGATATTCCTCTGAGGTCCAGCAAAATATTGTACAAGTGTGTGTCCCATCCTCCATGGTTGTTTGCTCCCTCCATAATAGTTTTCTCCTTTAATATACGAGGAATCGGTGGATTTGCAATGGGTTTATATATGAAATGCAAGAACATTATCATAGCGTGCCTAGGGAAACCAGAGTTGCTTGCGTAACCTTAATTTGTTATCCATTGTGTGTATGGTTGGAGACTGTAGACAAGCCCATGTGGTTTATTTTGTAAGATACATAACTGATGCATGACAAAAGGTATACAAAGGAGTCTTCTTTTTCCAAGACAGTAAATGGATGCCATCGCTGTCTCTTTACATTGCCTGGATGGAATCTGTTTGAGCAAGTCTGCGTTCAAACTAGCCAACTACAATTCCTTTGTAGTCGATGGAAAGAAATAGGTCATTTATGATCTGATTTATCTTAGCTTTAAGGAAATGCCCGTGCTAGGTGAGAACATCATGTAGCCGAGGTAGAGAAGTCCTTGCTGCTGGATTTTGTGAATGTTATTTGAGGGGCAGCAACTGATATCTCAGAGTGGATCCCAGCTTTAGCTGTGGTCCAGTAAAGGTGTAGTTTTGTCTCATTTGAAAAACTACTGTGTTTCTCCTGACTATAAAGAGAGTTCAGGGAGTTTCTCCAGATGTAGACCTCTGAAATTGAGGTAAATCCTGTCCCTCAGGTGATGTTGGGCAGGATTAACCAAAATGCCAGTTGCTGACTTTGCCACCTTTGTGTTACTTTATTGTAGCTTTACTGCAAAGCGCCTTATGCTACTTTTAAGTAGAAATGTATAGTGATAGTAGAAAAACATATTGAAGAAAGATGTGGTGTGTCGTGTTCC
>VZSZ01007407.1:261398-304969 GCA_013398815.1 Ibidorhyncha struthersii
TTTACATTGCTATCTCCCTGCCAATGCAGGAAGTGTGTCAGGCTTCGGTTATGTGTAACACATGTTTAACAAGAGCTGGGTTTAGAGAGCAGCATAACTTTTTAAACTTTAAGCACTCATTTAAGCAATGTTTTTTAGTTTTGCTTTTAAGGGACTTTTCAGTTAGTGAATGATGCTAGCTTGGAAGTGCTAAATCACGAAAAAAACTCTTCTTAAGCACCTCCAGGGTAGTTGAAGACTCTGTCCTGCCAGTCGGCTCCATCCCTCTTAATGATATATGGGGATAACTATTCCTGTTTTGGACTGTCCCTTGACTTCGCATGGAACTGCCTGGAAGAAGACTAGTTCATAGCAAATGCAAAGATGTCTTCTGTGGTGTGAGCTTTCCTTCCCAGTGCACTGGACTGTGACTGCTATTAAATTACAGACCATATTGCACAAACCACCAGATGGTGAAGATAATTGACCTGTGGTCACAAAAGACTGGGCTAGATGTGAACTGGTGATACAGCAGTGAAATTAAATAAACGCTTCATCTTTTTTACTGTCTCTGTGTGAAGACACGACCATATGTGATTCTCTGCGTCATCACTTTGGGCTCAGTTATATTCTCACACAGAGGTGCACCTCACGTTTTTGTGGGTATACAGAAGTAGAAGCGGTACAGGCAGAAGTAGTCCTTACCTCATCTGCATGTAGTATTTCCATAGGTCCCTTTGCACACAGGGATGAAATTGGGGCCAAATCCAAGAACACTCAATGCTTTACATTATCAAAGGTATCAAATAGAGGCACTTAAAGAGCATCAGAGGAAAATCAGGAAAATCTTAGGGGGAAAAGTATTTTAACTATCTCAAAATTCTGATTTTGGCCGTATGAGTTGCGTCTGTGTGTCTGTGGGAAACGGGCTTCCTTTCTTCTTTGGAGCATTAAGCTGGCGATGAACAAAGGCACAAAGGACTGGTTCTGGAGAATGAATGATGCTCTTGTCCATAAGCGTGATCATTCCAGGACAGCACCATGAGTGACTGGAGTTTAGCCCCTGCTGTTGCCATGTTTTTCTAGGACTCCATTTTCCATCACTGTAAATGCTATATATTTCATGAGAATTACAGTCTTTTTCTTTTTAAACTGTCCCAAGAGATGAAAAATTTTGGTCCTGTCCCTGCACCACTCGCCAGTAAGTCCTTTTCTGCACCTCCCCCTTTCAAGGAAACAGAGGCTACAAAGATGATTAGGGGATTGGAACATCTTTCATATGAGGAGAGGCTGAGGGATTTGGGTCTCTTTAGTCTGGAGAAAAGAAGATTGAGGGGGGATCTTGTTAATGCTTTCAAATACTTGAAGGGAGGATGCCAGGGGGATGGGAGCAGTCTTTTTTCAGTGGTGCCCATTGATAGGACGAGGGGTAATGGGCACAAACTTGAACATAGGAAGTTCCATCTTAACATGAGGAGGAACTTCTTTACTTTGAGGGTGGTGGAGCACTGGAACAGGCTGCCCAGAGAGGTTGTGGAGTCTCCCACTCTGGAGGCATTCAAAACCCGCCTGGACGCTGTCCTGTGCAACCTGTTGTAGGTGACCCTGCTCTGGCGGGGGGGTTGGACTAGATGATCTCCAGAGGTCCCTTCCAACCCTGACTATTCTGTGATTCTGTGATTCTGTGAAACAGAGTAGCCAACCTCTAGGTTGCAAAATACTGATTTCATGCAAATTAGATGGGGAGAAAGTCAGATGCAGTCAGTTTTCTGTCTCCTTTACATGGAAATAATACTCCCTAAGTGCTCATCTAGTTAGAAGAGAGCAAAGACAGCAAGTGTTGCTAATTTTTCTTATATAGAGGTACCTGAATGTTTGAATATGAAGTAATGCACAGTGAAACAAGTCTCTGGAAGCATTTCTGATTGCCATCTATTAGAAATGGAAAACTAAGGAGAATAAGCAAATGGCCTTCATATGTTCCTCTCAAGTATTTTCAGCTCTTCCTAATCGACTGCCGTTTTTCTCCTAGCTACAAAGTGCAAGAATTCTCCTTTTGCTGAGTAAACCTGGGTAAGAGGTGTCTTCCCCCCTCCCCCCTCTTTTCCTCCTCTGTAGCTACAGTTTTTGTAGACTGAAGCACAAATCAGGCAGGAATGAACAAGCACGGTATTTAAAAGGAGCATGCAGATTTGTGACTGCATGCAGTACCTGCCAAGATTTGATTTTCTGTAGAAGTTTTTGCACTGAATGAAACATCTCTGTTCCCCTCTGTATGATTGTAAATATATAAAATTACTTGTATCTTGAATCCTTGAATTATATACCACTAAGCTCCAGAGTTAAATTCTTGGTAACAGAGATGGTTTTCTGTGACTTATTTTAGTTGGTAGAATTTATACCTCTCTCTTTGGTCAGAGTATTTTTCTGTTACTTAAGACTGATGATATGAACTTCACTGAACTAGTTTAATCCTTTCCTTTAAAATTTTAATCTATTTTCCTGTATAAGTTGTTTGCTAAGCAAAATACAGTAAAACTAAAGAAAGGGTAGAGTCAGGCTAATGTGCCATACAAAGTTTTCGAGTGGCCAGTGGAGAACAGAGCTGTTGTCGTTTGAGACGTATGCGGAACCCTTGGCACTGAAGAAGGTTCTGTATTAAAAAATATTGGACTTGTCTGAATAGATACTATCTGCAACCTTCTGTGCCAGGGAGCGTTGCTGTGTTGAGTCAATGACGACTTTCTGTCGGAGCCTAATGAGAGAATTGTCTTGAGGCACCAAGCCATACAAACTTGAAGAGACAAGCCAGCCGTGGTTGAACGAGTGGTCCTCAACAATGTGTTCCTTTGAGCTTCTAAGCCTTGCCTTGTACTTGTGCAGTGAGGGCCCAGGAGATTCACCAGCCCAGAGAGGCTCTTTTTCATCACTGGACACTCAGATCTGAGTGGGGAAGTACATCGTGGAAAAAACAAAGCAGAAAACCCCAGGGAAACACTGTATGGTGGCTACTTCCTCCTGCAGAGGAGTCCCTTTATATTACCCCGGTGACTGTATGACTTTTTTTTTTTTTTTTTAATACACCAATCTTCAGCTCCTCTTTAAAGATTTTCAAGACAGTGGTAAGTAAGCGAGTGATTTGTCAAGCCTTTTTATACTTTCTCAAAATATGTACGGTAGGTAGAGATCACAGTTTGTGATTTGTTTTTTTAGTTGTGTCAGGAAGGCATAGTTAAAAGGCAATTACAGTGTACGTTGTATGTGACAATCGTCTTCAGAGTAATGTAATAGATGGTCTGTTGTCAGAACATTTTGTTGATAACTTAAATAGCTCTTGTGTTGTTTTTTAACCAAACTAGGAAGCCTTCATTGGCTGAGTGCTCTTTTAGGAGCTGCAAGGGCTTGATGTGGTCTTTGGGTGGAATATTTGATTCTCTGTGTACTATCCTGAAATGATCCATGTGTCCATGGTGTTTCGTCTTTTCCCGTTTGAACTTCTAATATCCCAAAAGAATAAGACAGAAAACATTTCCCTGCAATTAGTATCTTGCTGGTCTGAGTATCTCTACCATAGTTTTTTCAACCCATCTGATCATAATCCTCAGAAAAGTCCCCATGCCTCAGTCATGCAGAGATACTGCTGTTCTTTCCTGTAGTCATTCTGCTGTGGTATTCTTAATGAATCAGAAATAATCAACGAAGTCCGTTTACTTGCTCAATTTATGTTTTATTGCCTTTCCAATAGGATACATAGCACACAAATCTTCTCAAAGTACACTTGAAATAGCCATAAATGGCAGCTGAAAATCTCTCCAAAGTAGGACAGTGTTTGCAGTCTACAGGAGGATTTGTCAAGTAAGCATGGCTACTGTTTTGCCGTCCTTCTGTTTGAGCATTGAGAAGACAGAAGCATCTTAGCAAAATGCTATAGAAAATGTGCCCTTTTTCCTTTTGTAAGAAATGTTTAATTTAGAAAAGAAACCACTGCACCTATGAAAAATTAGCCTAAATAAGCATACGGGTCTTGATTCTGCACGTATTTGTGTCAATTCTGCGGCTTCTGTCAATGTCAGCTGGATAGAATTAGACCTCCGTGTTTTTTTTCTGAGGTAAATGGAAAGATCTTCTGTATCTGTTTTGTCTCAGAGGTTTTTACACCATCATTGGGGTAATGATAAATCTTGATGCACCTGCCATAGTGGCACTGTCCTTTCTTGATTGACTTTTATGGCAACAGCCATGAGAGAGAAGGGATGGAGTGGGAGGGCAGTTCAGGGGAAGGAATAAATGAACATGATCTGAGACCACCAAAAGGCATTTGAAGGGACAAAAACATTGGTTACGCAAGTGTGTATATTTTGCTCTTGATTTGCAAAGAAAATAAATAAAAAAAAGTCAAGTGTGTAAAGATAATCCTATGGCTAAGCCTCTGCAGAAAGGCTGCCTTCCCTCATGTGATTCTCTGAGACAGCAGAAAGCAGCCAGCTCTGACCCAAAGCTGTCTCTGATAACTCAGCTAATAAGACCTGTCCTACAAGCTTTGGAGTCACGCCAGTATTAATGAAGTTCATGCAATTTTTGGATCTGGCCTGGCTCATCTCCTGCTGCCTCTCTGCACATAGTAAGTTTGGACACCTCTGCAAAGTACAGGTTGTGACTACTCAGTTGTATTGGGATGTCCAGATCAGGCACTGCTGCACTGGCTGCAGTGAAGCACCAGAGATGGGATTTACCCTACCAGATCTGCATTGGAGTTACTTACCCTAGTTCTCAGCCGTCGGTGGGAAGAAAGACACCCATCCTCAAGGTGAATCTCCTAGGTCTTCTGCTTTCCACTGACAATTAGAGAGCACCTAGGGGGACTAGCTCAAATGTAGAGCTCCAGTTTTAGATGAAATGGATATTTCTGCACTGTACTGACCACCCTGCCTGCAGAGCAGCAAGAATGCTGATTCAGGAGGGCGTTTAATTATATGCCAGTCCTTGAGAGAAAGACATTTGAAAAAAAAGCAGGGGAGGAAAGTTTAAATATGTTAACTACAAGCAGTATATTCCCCGGTAGTCCATTAAAATGTGAAGTATCAGAGAAATATTTTCCTGTAGGAGATGAAACGTTTCACTTGGCTGTTGAATTCCAAATCCATATTTTACCCATCATTTGAAAACCTATGTATTTTTAAAGTCTACTCACTGCATGTGTATACTCTTGCGCACACACACATGTGCAACACGCATATTCTTGTCCCTACAGTGTATATCCTGCCTGTTGCTGCTGACCAGTGCAGGCTCACGAGGTAGACGTGCCAAACCTGTGAGTTCAGGGGCTGAAGATGCAAAGGAATTGTGTGTGTGTGTGTGTGTGTGTGTAAAATGTTTGTCTGTATAGACAGGTTATATATGCTTATGTCAAGGGACCAGTTAAGAGACCGGCTTCCTGCTGTAGGAAACACAGAAGATGACTGTGCGTAGCTGGAACAAAAGCAGCTCCCAGCCTGGAGAGCTTGTCTTTTCAATAGATGGGGCAGACGTGGGTTTGGGGAAAGGAATAATGCAGGAGGAAGGTGGTCACAGTGTCGGGTTGGACATGTCGCGCCATCGCTGTGGCTTTATGCATAACAAATCTTTTCAAAACGTGCAAAATGATTGGTAGTGTGTAGGAGGTTACCAAGGAGAGATTAANATCAAAAAAGATTCTTTTTGTTAATTTTGATTGTGATTCAGGATAGAAGAATCCATGCAGGCTTGGGAAAACTGTTACACAGCAATTCGGTAACACAAACCTGTAGTCTCCCCTTAAGTTGCATGAAGCCAAAAAACCCCTGACCTTTGTCTGTGGGTTTCAGGACTTAAATATTTAGGAGAAAGTAGAAGAGAATAACTGGAAAAGGGCTAGGAGGGACCCCAGGCGCTCTCTTTGTACATCTGTGTTATCTGGAGGCTTGTGCTGCAGACATCAGTGTCCAGGGACAACGTTACTGTCCCTAGTCAGTCCGGCTGCTCTTCTCCCTTGCACTGGGGTTTGCACCCCTTGAGTTGCTCGTGTAGTCACACTCCAAGCCAGTCCTGGCAAAATGACCCAGGTTATGGAAAATCGACCATTAAAAAAGCCATTAAGCTCACCCAGGCATCTTGACTGAACTAGACAGGGGAGCAATTGTAGCGCTGGCAGGTTGGGTAGGAGGAGGCAATCCTGGCTTGGCCGCAGCCAGCACAGGATGGGTGTTGTCATCGTGGCTGTGCAGCTCCGCTGGTAGGCTAACGCCTCCTGGGCAATGCAAGAGGGAAACATACTAGTTGTTTTGTTCACAGGCAAAAGCAAACCCTGAATACAGAGTTTCATGCACCCTCTCGGGTTTTACTGGAGCAACGTTCAGAGATGCACAGACCTCTGAGACCCTGTAGTTAGAGTTAGAGCACAGTATGTCTCCGTAGCGCCCTGAGCTGGCTGTCACCGCTCGGGATGAGCTGCGTGTGTGAGTCATGCAGGGACATCAGTCGGGAGAGGGATTTTTGGAGCAGCACGCTGGCTGCTGTGTTGGGAGGCAGCGTGAACACGTGGTTGGGGAGGCTTGGCAGAACTGCGGTATCCTGAATTGCAGTATGAAGAGGTAAGGGACGAGGCAGGGAGCAGTCTTACCTTTTTAGCAGGATCTCAACCTCTTTCCCTGATCCCAGACTTTCAAGCAAAGGAGGTGATCTCTGTTGCTGAGATCTGGAGTGGAGGTTGGGTCAACAGGACAGTATTGGGGTTTTCCTGCCTTGGGTGCTATAGGTGGGACGGCATGAGAGAGCTCTGCACCTTCAGCCATGGGTAAGTGGGCTGGAGCTAACACAAGGTGGGATCCTCGAGTAAGAGAAGCGGTTGTTAAATGTAGCAAGTGTGGGTTTGTTCTGCCAAGTTGCTGCTAGAGCAGAGAACAAAGGTAGGTGGAGGCATGATGTCCTCACACCCTCGGTGAGCTGAGGCAGGACTTGTGTTTAGGTGCTAAGGTACTCCCATGCTCAGCATCCCAGAGAGCTGTTTTATCTAGAGGGAGAGCTGCTGATGAGTGGAATGGGTAGATTACATTACTTGGTAAAAGAAGAGAGAAATAAAGGTTATTCTGGTGTGTAACTAAACTCCTCATTCCCCTGGAGATTCAGTTACCAAGCGTAATGTTTTTGTGGAGAAAAGATAACGAAGACCTCATTTGGCTTAGAGGCAAGGCAAAGTAATTACCGATTTTTTGTTGGTTGTATTTGTTTCTTACAGAAACCATCTTAGAGATCTTTGGGACAGATATGGCCAGTTTGTGGCTCTACGTCAGCGTGGTCCTATTCCTAAGTAATGCTGATTCTGCCCAGCTCTGGCTCTGACCTTCACTGCAGATCTCAAAGCTCTCTTTATTTTTGTTCCCACTGAACAATTTAAAAACCTGAGGCACACAGAAGTGAAATGTTTCAGTTACAAATGTATATGGTACCTGCCTCAATAGTGTTAACACATCAGTAGCCAGCCGTTCACTCTCCTGCAGCTGGGCTGCCACAGTCGTATCCCTGGCTCCCCTCCCTGCTTCCTTGCCTCACTGGAGCTCTTAATTTTGTTTCGCAATATTTGAAGAGGGCTAAATCTGGGCACAGGGTGTTATTTTTGGACTCTTGCAAATAGGCTAATGTACAAAAAAAGATTTTTCTGACAGTTTAATGAACCATTTTTGGATTTGAGGGGGGAAGGGGAGGATGGCAGTAAGATGGAGGGGCTTTGCATGTCATCTCCTTAGTCATATAAGGGGCAGAGGATCCATCTGTGGTGTTAGCGTCCTCCCAGAGCTCCATGTACATTGTCCCATCCCATTCCTTCCCCTTGATCTGTTTCCAAAACTTTCCTTATCCACCCACTTTTCCTCCCTCCTGCCACCCTCTGTCCTTTAGAGCTGTCCCAGATGTCTTCTCCTGTGCCTGCTGTCTGCATTCTCAGCTGCACACAGACTGCATTTCCCTGAATCAATTTTAAGGAGCCATTGATGGAGGTGTGTTTCAGGAAAATGCCTACTGTTCATTTCTCAGTTTCTGCCAGGATGGATTTCAAGTGTTCCCATTCCAACTAGGAGGCTCATGCAAGGTCTAGAGCTGGGTAGACGCTGCAAAGACCCGCACACCAGAGAAGTGTTTGTCCCAGGCTTTCTGACCACGTCTGTCTCAGCCTCTTGGGAAGGGTGACTGTTATCCAGGGGTGATGTGCTTGTGCTGACTTTGAAATCATCATGAAGGCAGTCGGTGCTGCATTACATGAGGTAGGTCGTGTGTCTGAGGACAGGTGAGGGATGTGGAAAATTACAGTTAAGTCCTCAACGCTACCAAAAAAAAAAAAAAGGAAAAAAAGGGGAGGGGGAGGCAATGGGGCAGAAGCTGTTGACCTTGAAGTGCTGTGCTTCCAGGAGGCCATCCATCTGCTGCCCTGTGTTGAAGTGAGCACAGGTTTGGATCGCTAATCCTTTCTCTGGCTCTGGGGACTCCACATTTCAGAGAGTGTGAGTGAGCAGATGGATTTTATTAGACTTAAAAGAGCCAGTTTTTAAACTGAAAAAGCTCTCAACCTTGTCTTTAGCAGAATGATGTTGACATGGAGGTCTTTGTCTCTCCTGCTGCTTGCTTCTTCCCTCCTCCTGTCCCCCAACTGCAGTACAGTGTTTAAACCCACCTGAGCAGAGCCCACCTAGTTAGTGATCATGGCAGCTGTTTGTCATACCAAATACTTTCCATGTATCTTACCTCATATTTGTTTTGGCTTAAGATATAGCCCAGTCCTCCAAATGTTTACCGCTGGATCTGCTCCCACTGACATCTGCAGGAGAGCAGCCAGTCCAGCTGTTGACCGAAGTGATCCTGACAGCAGCTGCTGCCCGTTTGGGGGATGGACCTTCTCAAAGAAGTTGTGATTGTGTCCTGAATGCAGAGTGTATTTTTACTAATATCCTTCCAAGATAAAAGGTCGCAGAAACGACCACCACTTATGGGCTAATGAGCCAAAAGCGTCCGTCTCATTTGTCATAATCCAGATGTTATTCTGCTAATTTCAAGGCTGTTGCTCAAGCGCAAAAATTGACACACTGGAGTTGAGAGCGGGTCTACATCACAGGCTTTTGTCAGGGAGGCCATCAGTCAGGGCTTTGATGGGATGTGTGATCTTTGGCCAACACAGCTGTGCTGACAAGAAGTCCTCAGCATAGACTTCTGCTAGTTATACCAGCAAAACCTTACTGGTATTGCTGACGTGGGGCAGGAGAAGCTTTCCTGCAAATTCAGTGCTACCAGTGTGAGCTCTGTCAATGGTGACCTCCCTTTACCCGTCCTGTAGACCCCAGTCCGCCTGCTCTGGCAGCCTCCCTGGTAAGAGTTGGCCTAAGTGGGTGCAGTTGTGAGGTTCCTATTAGGAAGCCAGGACTGCACTAGCTTTTATTATTTTTTTTTTTAAAGAATTTTTTGAATGCATTTTTTAAAATGTACGTCGTGTTCTCAAGAAGGCTTTGATCTTCTTAATCTTTTCATCTATACATCAATCTCTTGTGTGAAAATGCTGGAACGTGCTTTTATTGTGGCATGGGGTTTCTTTGGGTTTTGTTTTCATTTTTTTTGCACAGTTTAGAGAATTTTTCTTCCCCGAGGCTCTCCCACTGGCTTGATCCAACATGAAGGTTGACCACAGACGTGTTAGGTTCTAGAGTGCCACTTCAGGCCATGTCTTTGAATTTTCTTTGAAGGGATTTCCTGATATCAAATTAAAACAATTCTTTCCTCGCATTAAGATATAGAAAGCATTTTCGGCGAGGCTGCACGCTCAGTTGTGAGCAGACATGAGCTGCCTGTCTCCACCAGGTGGGATGCACGCCAACTTTAAACCCAAAGTCTTGTGGTCGCTACAGCATGAGGCAGAGTGGACTAACTTACCTGCTCTCTGTCTGTGTTGTTAGGTCAGGCAACCGGTGCGCTGATGTGGTTGTAGTCATTTGGCCGGTTCGAGGTATGGGCGATCTGATTAAATCCATCTGCATTTGGCCACGTAGACTTAGCCTTAAACTTGGTCACTTACATATGCTCTTCTCCCCTCGTTCTTACCATAGGTTTAGACCTCAGGTTATGCTTTCATATTTACAGTGGTGCTTTCCTAAGGTGTCCACCTGCTCGTGATAGCAGCTGTTCTTGTGAAAACCTGTGTGTAAATGCAATCATATGTGTGAAAAGTAATGCCCTGTGGGCACTTTATCCTTAGGGAAAGTAGAGGAGGGGTCACTGGCAGCCAAAAAAAAAATATCAAAACTGTACCTCCTATACAAGCCTATAAAAATATAACCTTTGTAACAAGTCACTACTACTGAGTCAAATGAGGATCTTTGCAGCTGTCAGACCCTTATTGAAGACAGTGGTGTGACAAGGTGTCCCTTTTAACTTTCCTCAGCGTAAACCAGAAATTGCTCTACTTAAGTTTATAGCGTCATGGTAACAGCTGATCACTTCAACCAGGAAAGGAACTGATCCCTTTGGTTCTGTGTGTAACTGTGTGGACAGAGAGTTTGACTTGTGATGGTGGGCTGGGGAAGAGAAGGTTGGAGCGTGAAAGGCAGCCACCTGGGAAGTGTGCTGCCAGGGCACATGGCCTGCGTGCACAGCTTCTCCATCGCAGACATCCTCGCTTTAAACACTTCTCCGTAGCCCAGTGGTATGCTTGAGGAGCACACCGAGGTCTCTCACATGCTTTGTGTTGACCTTTCAGAGGCTGAGACACTAGGCAGTACTGCAAGATCTTTGAATAATTGTTGCAGGTAAGTTTAAACTTCTTGGTTTATGAAAACGTAATGAATTTCTTTTTCTACCTCTATCTTTTGCCTAGGTCCTGAGAGAGACTAATAAATTGGCTGAAATGGAAGAACCACCTTTGCTACCAGGAGAAACCATTAAAGACATGGGTATGTGAAGAGGAAATTCGTTATTGTTTGCTGACCAAATAACATATCCGTAGAGCAAAATATCTTGGTGGTTATTGACCAACAACAGCAAATTGCTGATGTTTTGAGAACCATTAGCATCAGATCAGGCTGTTTCATCAATCATGTTATTGCATATCACACATGTCTCCTCTTAGCACGTAGCAAATACAAGGCAATTCAATGTCTCTTAGCATGAGTGATGAGGTAGGTTGTACAGCTTTGCATTTGCTGCCTCCTAAAAGGACACGGATCGACCGTTTCAAATTGTGCTTGCCACAGGGAAACTTCTCAGGTTGACACAGCACAACTGTGTGTTGAACCTCTGTCGCAGACTGCAGGAGAGGATACAGTGTTGTTGCAGAGAACTTGATGTGATATGGGAATGGGGCTTTTTTCTTTTTTTTCATCCAGACGTTGTCACATGCATCAGGTTTGCTGATGCACTCCAGTCTGAAAGTTTTGAGTAAGCCTCTTGATTAATTTTCCGTGAAAAATTTTGCATTCACTAGTTCAACATGGTGCCTTCCTCTTAAAATGATATGGAAGAGTACAACTTCAGTCCTAAGAATAAAAAAAACAAACACCAAACCTGAAAATACCTCAGCAAAGAAACCCCACCCAACAACAACAAAAAAATAAAAAACAAGCTAAAAAAAAACCCACCTCAGTGCCTAATCCTTTTCTCTGCCTCCTTCCCTAAGGACTCGGAACTCGTACTCCAACCATGTACTGCAGACTGACGTCTAACGTACTCCAGAGGCACAGTTAGCTCTGACAGCCAGGCTGTATTTTGAAGGGTTCCCGTGGAATGGTTTGAAAGATCAAGAGTTTACCAATGTTCTATCTGTTGGCAAAGGATGTGATGAGCCACGTGAGTCCGTAAGACTGGGTGGCTTTTGGAGTAGGCCAGACAGCAGCTGCTTTGGTACAGCAAGAAGTTAAAGATCGCAAAAAGGAAATCTTTATTATTCATCAGCAATAATTATTTCCTGTTAAAAGTGTCAAGAAAGGCAAATGTAATTCTCTTTGTATTTTACAGGGAAGGGAAGAAAAATTATTTCAGCCAACCCAATAATCTAGAGTAAGATTGGCCCTATAAAAGACAGGAATTCCATAAGCAGGGGAATTAGTAAATCCTGGTTTCCAGTATCTTTCTCCCATATGGATTCTCTTATATCTACCAAAGGCTAAGCTCACTAGGCTTTCCCTTTGTAGTAGCACTACTACAACCTCTCTATTATACCTGGCATCCGTTCTAACGAACAGTGAAGCATTTTAATGCCTTGGAGATCCCTATATATCAGATAGAAACTGCTGAAACCATACAGCCGTGGCAGGGTTAAGGTCAGACAAGCCATGTGTGTAGGTACAGGTGTACATGTGCAGTGTAATTAAGTAAAATTGTTTCCTTAGCAAATCAAGCTAATAAAATGCAAATGTGAAAGGTGACGTGGCTTACAAGCTGGCAAGGCCAGTGTTTGAGATCGTGCCTGGGATTCCTTACCTGGAAAACATTTTTCTAGTACCTTTACTCAGATATCCCGTTCCTTTCAGATGTAAATGCACACTTCTCTTATGAGTAGATTTTGGTTTATTATTTTTTAAATGTTTTGAAATTACATTTTGAATAATGGGAACTCTGGTGGAAAAAACAGGCAGGCTGCCCTCACCCTTATTATGCTTCATGAGTCTGCTTTCAAACCTCTGCAAACTAGTCTTTGAAAAGAAGTGATTAATAATTGGCCAATAATGAAACGCTTGGTTTAATTAGAACTGGCCAGAAGCATTTTGTGTTTAATTGTCCTTCCAACAAATGCATGTAAATTTAAATAAATAAATAATGAAATTGCTAGCATGTGTGTGTATATATTATTTTATTTTTAATGAAAAAATCTGTGCTATGTATTCTGCTCTGAATTAGTCGCTCCTGATTTTTTTAATGATCCTTCTCTGTATCCAAATCTCGAAAGTCAGTGAAGACTGATGCAGAAGCAGAGCTGACGTGAGGATGACTTAGTTATATGAGTTGCCAGTTCCCTGGAGTAAGGCAGTCTCTCTTCCTCCCTCCAGGCTAAATCTGATGGGATAAAACTAGAAGAAATTCAGGTTCCCATCCTTACACCCCAGTAGCCTCATGCCTCTTGTGTGTGATAGCTGTCACCTGGTTGGGAGGTGAGCTCTCTTGATTTCACACAGCCCTTGCAAAATGGATCCCTTTTAGGATGCTTGGGATGTTTGGAGGCTTGAGGTTATAAGGATGGTCCAGGGGGTTCTTTCATGGCTGTGGCAGCTCTGGTTAGTAGGGCTCCTTCTGAAAGGATCTGTGTGTGTTTGAGGGGTGTCATTACTTGTCGATGTTAATGTAAACCATTGCCACGGCACAGCTGGCCAACTGCTTTAGTGGTAGAAAGTGTGATGGGTCACTGCTGGGAGGGGAGGGAACAACTTAAATGTTGGCATTTTTAATTGATGTAAAACAGAAGGGCAGTTAGGGGAGGTGTTTGCTGTGGAAAAACAGCAGCATCTTTGCTGGAACAAGAGAGAAACGTTTGAGGCCTTTTAAGAAGGGGACTGTTTTGAGTCACCGTCACTCAGGCTCAAAAAATAATTGAATTATTGCAGGGTAACTTGATCGCTGACTTCAGGCTTAAAATCACCAGCAGTTGGGTGCTGGAAATCGCTGTAGCTCTGCTGGATTTTAGCATGAGAGCCTTCATCCCAGGGCTGACTTTATGTGCAAGGGTGTGCTGAAGGACTCAACGATCCTAAAAGCCACATTTTGGAGAACTGCCTTGTCCTGTCCTTGGTGGCGCACACCAGCTTACTGGTGAGCCTTAGCCTTTATGCAGGTTGTTGTCCACTTCAAATGTATGCATCCAGGCAGGAATCCCCTCCTCTTTTCGTGCGTGGTGTTCTCAGCTACTGGCAATGCATTGCTCAGTAAGAATAAACAGTTTGCAGCTGAATACTTTTTTACAGGGGTAGCAGTTCTGTGCAGATGTAGGATTCTAGGTGATGGTACTTGCCTGGAGTTCAATTTATACCCAAACTCTTACCTTCTCCACAGAACTGAAGCTTACATATTAGCTGTAGGCTAGAGGCCCAGATTAAGCTTGTTTTCATGATCTGAAAAATAGAACCCCCAAATATTGTTGCTGTCATTATTTTACTCCCATAAATTAACAACTTTTTTCCTCTTTTTTTTAAGCTAAGGATGTTACTTACATCTGCCCCTTCACTGGAGCAATCAGAGGAACCCTTACTGTTACCAATTATAGACTGTATTTTAAAAGCATGGAACGGGTAAGCTTTTAAAACCATCTGCTTTTGTGGGCTATTCAATCTTTAGAGCTAGGTGTTCTTTGAGCGTAATTCCATGTGAATTCCATAGCTGTATGTTTGGGAGTATAGGCATAAGGGAGCAGGAGCTGGGGATCTTTCCCCCTCCCTTTTTTAAACTCACAAATTTCAACTGTCTACAGGACCCTCCTTTTGTCCTAGATGCATCTTTAGGTGTAATCAACAGAGTGGAGAAAATTGGAGGTGCTTCCAGTCGCGGTGAGAATTCATACGGGCTGGAGATTGTATGCAAGGTAAACTTTTATCTGTGTTTTACAATAGGGGAAGGGGAACATATATTTTAAAGGTTTTCTCTGTAGTACTGTAGGAAGTTCTGTGAAGCATTTCAGTCAGTATGACTTCACACACTTCAAAAAACATCGGATTTTAAAGTAATTTTCAGGATTCTTCAGCTCTGCTCATTTGAGATGAGATCCAAACCCTTATTCAGGCCTTTTGCTAGGTAATGTCTTTTCTTCATCATGGAAACCAAGGCCTGCATCCCTCTAATGCAGTTCTCAGGGATGCCCACCAGACTGTCCCAGGAAGACTCCAGTCATCGTGGAGTACAGGGTGCCTATCACTCACTTTTATTTCAACTGCAAGAAAAGGGCGCATTTTGCCTTAAAATCATTAGCTTATGTCCACCTGCTCTGTGCTTTGTGGTGAGGAACTGGCAAGCAGCCTTGAAGCTGTTCTTTCCAGGCAGTTGTACTCTCAAGAGCCCTTGGAATCATTGGAAATGCAAACTTCAATAAAAATTAACGATTCACCTCCTCATGTCTACTTACTATAGACCCACAAAGTAGGTAAACCCACCATCTCCAGTCCTGAATTCATACCGCCGCTGTTCACCAGGGCGCGGCCCCTCTGCTTCCCTCGGTGGCCATATGGGGAGAGCTGGATGCTGAACCTTGTAGCTCTTGGGCTGCTTAGAGCTCTTGTCAGAGCCTCCTCAAGGCTGAAAGGATGCCACTTTCTGGATAAGGTCAGATGGAGGAATGAAAATGAGTCCCAAACTGCTCTGGTCACTGCTGTGATTTTGAGGCACCAGGAAGCTAAGCAGACTCTCAGGCTGTTGGCGTGCTGAGTCAAGTATAATCTATACCAAATCGTCCAGCTGCTCCCTTGTCCTATTGCAGTCGTGATCCTCCCTGGCTGACGCAGGGGTGCTTGTTGGCCAGTTTGTTCCCTGTTTTCTTCTAGATTCCTAGTCCTCAGCCATTTTGTCTATACGCAAGTTTGCACACACGGTTGGGTTTGGAGTGAACTACATTGTTTCCCTGGGTGGGAAACTCAGGCATAAACTATACCACAGGTATCTTGGCCCTATACAGCATACACACATATATGTGTGTGTGTGTATATATATATGCCCGCCTGCTTGGCCCAGGACATGCGGAGCAGTTTGTTGCAATACAGAGTAGTACAGATACAGTTTATGCATCCTGAAATATTCTCTGTCTGAGACCAATTTCCTAATCTCAGCCTTGTGAGACAGCTAAGTCTTCAGGTGGTTACCTCATTCTCTGACTTGCTGTACCATCTTCATATGCTTGAACTTGATAGCTCGTTTCCTGCTGGTGGCTTTTGAACTGATTACTACAAATGTTGAATTGTAGGCTTGGCTGGAAAATCTTGGCATCTTAGAGATGCTTTATTTAGTTTCTGAATTTGATTTTGTAGATAAGTACGGAAAGAAGGTCCTGGGTTACCACTCTTTGTGGGAACTGCGTCGTTGTGCAAAGTGAGGAGTTGTCAGCTTCAGTCATCCTCTCTGGTACTCTGAGAGATGGAAGCTTTAAAGGGAGATGGCATTAGTTGCTTTGCGCCAAACTGGCTGGACTTGGGCTCCCTATGTGCAGAAGCTCTATGGAGTTACTTTGTGGGGTGGCCACTTCCAGCTGCTTTCTGGCACATCTCAGCCTGAGAGCCTAGTAGGAGCTAGGAGGTCTGTTGAACAAAGTCCTGCTGGTCAGAGATAGCTTGTACCTGAGCAGGGCTCTCCCCTAGACTTTCAGCAGGTAGAAAGCTTCATGTGGAGGCAAGACACCACCGAGCCGGCATGCCTGTGCACTCCCTCTGCTCCTCTGCAGTTGTGGCAGGCTTTGTTGGAGGCTGCAGACGACCACTGAACCAAGCCCAGAATTGCAGTACAACAGTGTTCAAAGTATGCTACTAAAGCAGTACTAGAAAGAGCATCGTGATGTGACCCTGTTTAGGATGTTGGTGTTCAGAGTTTCTTTGGATGTTGAAGTGGTTTGGAAATCTGCAGTTTGATTTCCCTCTTTTTTCCTAGGATATTCGAAACTTGCGATTTGCTCATAAGCCTGAAGGGAGAACTAGACGATCCATATTTGAGAACCTAATGAAATATGCTTTCCCAGTTTCAAATAATCTGGTAAGTATTTTATTTTCAGTTGTTACCAAAAGATGCAGCGTGGCAGTAAGCTGTTTTGTTCAGTCCTGTCTACCTGGTACAAAATTCACATGGGGTGCATTTTGTTGAAGCAGGGGAAATGCTGGTTTTTTAAATCTTAGCATTAATTATGTAGGAATTTAGATAGTACAGAAACAGGAAAAACTTACTACTGCGGGACTGGATTCCGTCATGTATGGAAAAGACCTGATACTCACATCCTCATAATGGCGGGAAAATATTCAAAGCACAGTGACATCCATCAGAGGTTTACAGCTAACAGTGACTGCACCGCTCTCAATTCTGGAATGCAGTTCATCTGTTCTGTTGTGTTATAACACTGCAATTATTGCCTCAAATACAGGTTGAAAGGATCTAGTTCTTAATGTGTAGAAGCATTCTTGCCCAAGAGTCTTTTCTTTCTCTTTAATAACAAACTTTTGTCCATGAAGTACTAGGTAATAGACAAGCAAGATCAGAGGTGTAGAGGAAGGTACAGCGTTATACTAATTACTTGCTAGAGTGAGCATGTTGTTCTTTTTCACAAAGCCCTAAAAGAAAAGTAGTGCAGTGGGGAAAAAAAGAAAGAACAGTCATGAGTTATTATTTGAGGTATCAAACATCCTGGAAATGGGCTCTGAGTTAGCTCTTAGTGCTAAATTTTCTTTCTTTCTTTCTTTCAGCCACTTTTTGCATTTGAGTACAAAGAGGTTTTCCCAGAAAATGGATGGAAAGTGTATGACCCCACTTGGGAGTACAGAAGACAGGTAGGTATTAGTGCCATTTCCTTCCTCATCCTCTCCACTCTTCAGAAGTGAGGCTCAGTGCAGCAATATAATTACAGGTCACATGGAGGGGAGCATGATCCTGCTGACAAATGTCGTGCAGGCTGGGTTAGAACATTGTTCTCCACACTGCAGTGATTGATGACAGCAGTACAGCATTAGAGAGAGCAACATCCACTGATGGAGATTACTCAGGCTGCAGAGAGCTGACTTTAGGCTTTGGTAGAAAAAAACTATTGCTCTGGCTTAGTCATCAGCCACTGCTGGCAGTGAGGAATGGAGGATGCGTTTTGTGGGTACAGACATCCCATTGTTGAGTTTCACACCTCAGTTCTTTCTTGTATCAGTTTTAATTCTTTCCAGTTTTCTGTAAGATATCTCAAACAGGAATTTGGAAGGAAAAAAAATTAAACGTAGAATGTTTTCATTTTCTTGGGATATCAGCGTAGGGACCAACATAGAGAGTGTTGTGATTAACCATAGCTTGGAGCAAACAGTTGTAGTGTGTCCAGAGTGAATGGTCAAAGGTGTTAATGATTGTGAAGTGGTAGGCCGTCAGTTAGGAATACTGCAGTAAAAACTTGAGTGGTCTTCCCTGGGGGAAAAGATGGGAGAATTTTGGTTTTTATAATGAAATCACTCTTGTAATAAAATTCTCAAGTTGAGGAAACAGCACAATTTGGCGACAGTTTTGCCCTGGACACGCTAAACTTTTGTCTCATCCAGACCTGCCAGGATAAAACCAATTTTCCTTTGCAAAATTAAGAAATTTACAGCTATGTAATTTAAAGATTTATTTGGATCTTTTCCATAAAGTAAGCCAAAAGAAGATGGCTGTCCTAGCCTAGTTGTTCATCTGATTCCTGACATCCAAAACCTAAGGAAGGGATTCATTTTCCTAACTCTAGTCTTCTAAAAGCTGAGCATGCCTTCTAAGTTGGTTATCTAGGCCTGTCATTAACAGATGGGGAGAGAGAGCTTCACTGTTGGGGGTGATTTGTTCGCTCCTAAAATAGCTGGCTAAGATAGATAGCTGGCTTCTAGGCTGCTAATTGAAAGTGAGATGTATCTTACCTCTGCTGTCTTCATCGCAATAAAGTGTTTTACAATGAGATACCGCAATCTAAATTCCTAGTAGAGGCAAACTCCAGCCATTTGTAATCAATGACACACATTGTAGCTAAGGTCGACTTTGACTACTAAGACCAGATAATGCAGTGATTAGTGCTTTGTTTAGAATTTACCTCTTTCTTGATAGTTATTTTAAGGCAAGACCTGTTTATAAAGAGGGATCTGCAGCCCAAGCTGTATAGGAGAGATGCTTCTTTACAGGACTGAGAACTTTGGAGTAAAGACTAAAGAATACTTGTGCTATCGAAATAATCTCCATTGAAAAGCACAGCGTTCACTTAGCCAAGCATCAGTTAAAACAGATGAAGTCTATTGTAAAAAACATTCTTACAATACCTGGAAAGAAGGAAGGGTGACCCTTAAGAATTTCAAGGTAGATTAGTCCAATTTCTTAATCCTGGCATATCTGTTTTAGAATACAAGCTTTTCTACCCATATTAGGTTTTATATTGTGCTTGGCTGTACCTTCTATTTGTCAGGAGCTTGGTTACACAGTGAGAGATACATACATTTACATGCATATGATTTGCACCTCTGCATGGCCTTTCTGTAAAGAAAATGGGACTCTGGGCCATGGTGTCTTTGTTTCTGGTCACATGAGGTAGCACTGTTGTGTGTAAAGCATGTCACACACAGTTGAGACATTGCTGCAGCATGTACTCCTTTTGTTATGACCTGCTTTTGTATCCGTTTTGAGCAGCCAGGAAAAAATTAGCCTGACTGCTTTTATGTCAAGAAACCAAACTGATGTCCACAGCTGAAGCCCTCAGTCATTTGCTTACCTTGGTCACTGCAAAAATTAATGCAAACCGTGATTTTTTGCAGCCCCAGCCTATCTGAATTTTACCCATGGTGGGCCACAGTCATTCCCATTCCAGATCACGCAATCCATCTGTTCCAGTAGCTTATCTCCAAAAGTGACCAACACCAGCTGCTGAAGAAGAGGCTAACTGTACTGCAGTAGATGTTTATGTTGTGATCTAGCCAGGAGGAGAATTTCATCCCTTTCGTTTGAATTGATTTAGGTCCTGCAGTATGAAGCTTTAGGTCCCCTCCAAAACTTTTAGGTATTCAGTCTGTTTATTTAATTTCAGCATTTATAACTATGGATGCTCAGTTTATCTGTGTGAATGTCTTAGCCTTTTTTCTTAATCCAACCAGGTTCTGTTAAAACAATAACAAATACTACAGTAAATCAGGTTTATGTCCTGAAATGGCAGCAGGGATTTGTTAACAGTGAAACAAAACTGGCATCATCAAATCAGATAATGGGATTACTGGTCTCTGACTGTATGACTTGTGATCAGAAATAGAAAAGCAGGACTATCTGCAGGACCTTTTGGAATTGGTTTAAAAACTATTAGAGAAGAGCTGGCCTAGGGCATAAGCAGCCCAGCAGTACAGCCAGGCATTACCTTGGTATACCTTAGGGCAGGTCAGTCATTTCTCCCTGGGAGCAGGCGCACAGAGAGAGGGGAACAGAGCAAAAGTAGAAGCTAACTACCAGACATCCAGAAAAGACTTTTAGAATAGGATCCAGTGAGAGCAGGCTTTACAGCGAGACCTGGGCAGGCTAGAGAGTTGAGCGGAGAGGAACCTAATGAAATTCAACAAGGGCAAGTGTAGGGTCCTGCACCTGGGGAGGAATAACCCCAGGCACTGGTACAAGTTAGGGGCTGACCTGCTGGAAAGAAGCTCTGCAGAGAGAGACCTGGGAGTCCTGGTGGACAACAAGATGACTATGTGCCAGCAATGTGCTCTTGTGGCCAAGAAGGCCAATAGTATCCTGGAGTGCATTAAAAAGAGCGCGGACAGGTCAAGGGAGGTAGAGGGAGGTCATCCTCCCCCTCTACTCTGCCCTGGTGACGCTGCATCTGGAGTACTGTGTCCAGTTCTGGGTCCTGGAGAGAGTCCAGCAGAGAGCTACAAAGATGATCAAGGGCATGGAGCACGTCTCTTGTGAGGAAAGGCTGAGCGACCTGTGTCTGTTTAGCCTGAACAAGAGAAGACTGAGAGGGGATCTCATCAAGGCTTGTCAATATCTAAAGGGCAGGTGTCCAGAGGATGGGACCAGACTCTTCTCAGTGGTGCCCAGCGACAGGACAAGGGGCGACGGGCACAAACTGAAACACAGGAAATTCCATCTCAACATGAAGAAAAACTTCTTTACTTTGAGGGTGAGAGCACTGTCACAGGCTGCCCAGAGAGGCCGTAGAGTCTCCTTCTCTGGAGATATTCAAAACCTGCCTGGATGCATTCCTGTGCAGCCTGCTGTAGGTGACTGCTTTGGCAGGGGGGTTGGGACTAGATGATCTGCAAAGGTCCCTTCCAACCCCTACCATTGTGTGATTCTGTGATCCACGGTAGGATCTATGTCTATACTGGTAGACGTGGCAAGTTTGCGTGTGCTATGATTTATTTATTATAATTTTTTTTCAGATTAATATAAGTGTGTTGATATGATAGAGATTGTAGCAATTAGGAAACATATTCAGTAAACCCCTGACTTCTCTGTTCTTGGCAAAGATGGTAATATGTAACTTATTAAAAATCTGTGATTGTGTAAAACTATGGGGAGTAATAAACAACCTGTAGAGAACAAAAGGAACTCAGAGAGGTTTGGGATTTAGTCGGTAAATGGAATCACATGTGGCAAATGAAATTTAAAACTGAAATTGCTCCCTGATTTTTATTACACATGGGCTGGCAGAGTATAAAACAGGATGGTGAAGTGAATAAGACTCAGTTGAAACCAAAAGGCCTTGAGATGTCTTTGGAGTAACTTAAAGCTTTAATTTTCCTTAACAAGGTGGGGAGCATTTGGAAAATATTACAAAGGATTGTGAAGCTGGAAATTGTGATGTTTCCCTACAGAAGTCATGCTTGTCTACTCCTATGTTCTGATCGTATGTACCAGGGAGCCACAGTATAGGGCTGTGGTTGCTGCTATCAGAGAAAA
This sequence comes from Ibidorhyncha struthersii, assembly GCA_013398815.1. Classification (NCBI taxonomy): domain Eukaryota; kingdom Metazoa; phylum Chordata; class Aves; order Charadriiformes; family Charadriidae; genus Ibidorhyncha; species Ibidorhyncha struthersii. Next base: position 282,975 of record VZSZ01007407.1, read on the forward strand.
CATACAGAAACTAATAATTCAGAAGAGGAGCTGACCATGCCTAGCATTAGTATACAAGCAGAGCGGGAAAGGTCAAGCATGAGAACAGCATCCTGCAGAGGATTGTTGGGTGTAACTTAGGAGAGTAAAATGAGAATTGAACTGTTAAATGTCCCATGGTTTAATTGAGGTCCTGCTTATGCTAGTTATGTCTCTACTGCAAAATGGATCACAGCTGTCTTGTGCTGAGTGGACACAACCAGGGCTGAGTACATGGCAGAGGGACCAGCTTGGCTCTGGCAGCTGTATCCTGTGTCGGTGCAGGGATGTGCCTGAGCTCATGTGCTCAGCCTCTTGGTACCTCATGGCTCAAACCATGTTTGAGAGAGGTACGGCTGATGTGTAACTCAGGATCCTCCCTGCCTTGCCCAGTGCAGCTCAGGGTGTACCTGCATGGCTAAGCTTGGAATTGGTCTGCTGGACCCCGTAGAGAGATGTGACTGTGTGTAATTCCAGCAAGCAAATTATTTGTTTCCCTCTCAGTGAGAGATCCTCCTGTGCTTAAGCTTAAACATGTGCTTTGCAAGGTGGTGGTTTCAGTGCCATGCTGGTATGTCTTCAGCAGTTTTTCCCTGCAAATGAGGAAAGTCCATCTTCTACAACGTGCATAGGTCAAGTGATAACTGAGCACAGGTCATGAAAGTAAGGCAGGAATGACTGTCCAGAGGGAAACCAAGTCTTGTTTGTGTGTGGGGATGACACAAAGGCTGCGTCTCTATGGTTAAATGCTAACAGTCGCAAGGAGTGTTCCCAAGCACTGTGGCACCTTCATCGCAAGTTCCAGACACAGCTTCAGTCCAGGCTGTTACCGTCCCTGTTTTGAGTAAGTGTGTTTGAGCATCTTTAGCTATGCACAAAGACACTGTGCCAGCAGGGTCTATGCAGGTTGAAAGAAAAAAAGCAGTTATTTACTGGCTAACACTCAAGAAAGATAGCAGGGACTTAACCAGCTACTAGGCTGAGCATTAATACTCACCACCTCAGAGGAGGCATCTGAAGATACTTTCCTGGCCAGGCATGCACTAGTGAGAGGAGAAGGATGAGCATCTGCACCTCCCTCTGTTGGGTTGTTGTTGGTGTCTTCCACTGGTAATGTCAACACCAGCACACAGATGACCCAGCTGTTGGCTCTCACCCAATGACTGCCTACTAGACTCGCAGTTTTTCCTTTTGGATTTTATATTGTTTCATTATGTTGTTTTCCCTTGCAACCTTGAGCTACCAGAGATCCCCATCTCAACAATCCTCTTCCCTGTCTGCAATTTTACGGTTCTTGTCTTTCTCTAGATTTTCACACAGCTCTTTCGCATGGTTTTGCAGTGTCCTTGGCGGTCTGAGCCGTGGTCGTGCAGCTGGGCCACATCAGAGCTGGGACCTGAAGAGGCAGTTGGACCCTTGTGGAGTCGAGAAGAGGGAGAGATGTAGGGCCAGCTCGCCTGCTGCCAAGCCTGGGCACAGTTTGGTGACTGGCACAAGCCAAGGACCACCAGTAGGCAGTTCAGACAAACTGCTCTGGTTTGAGTATAAACGAGTTTAAAAGTATGAATGTGAGGTGCACTGTGCCAGCTGGTCTCAGGGAGAACAGTCATGGGCACGTTTAATTTACAACAGTAGATGTGGCCATGTTGCCTTCCTCACTTTGCCGTCTGGCAGCAACCGAACATGTGAGTTCCCCTGAAATCAGGGTTTACTGGCGGTGTTAGTTTACCTGGAGAAGACAGACGACCTTGTGCACCAGTCAGGGCAGCATGCTCTGCTCACTAACGCGGACATCCAGCAGCCACATTCCCTCGCAGCTCCTGGACCATCACACCCGCTGTTAGTGAGACATGCCTGGGTTCCTCCTGCAGGCGCACGGGCAGGTGGCTCCCAGAGCTGCTCCTGAGCCTGCAGAGGCTTCATGAGTTACATCTGTTACAGTTTGGGTTGGTTTGATAGTAGGCTTTTGGGTGCTTACAACGTTCCAGGAAGTAGTGAAATGCATCTTATATGAGGAAATACCAATGTGCTTTATATCATGTTTAGCTTTTTCTATTGATTCCGGCTGGAGAAAGTGCAAATCTGAAGGAGCGTGAATAAATGCACACGATACACTGTGTCATGGCAAATGTCCTGGGAAGCTGCAAATTTGGCTACTCTTCTAATCTGCTTTTTGGTTTTCTTCCTGTTTCGAGTCCTTAGAGAAAGTCATGATTTGAATCCAAAGCCCTCTTTGGGTGGTGCTGTGATTCAAGGCCCCCGTGCCAGGGGAAAGCAGACATTCCTTGTGATTCAAAGGAAATTTGAATGCTGACGCACAGCATCTTTTCTTTCTTTGAGGGATTGTCATGGATTTTCCTGGTCTGGGCTATTGCAGAGGAAAGACTTCATTCGAATTTGTCAGGGTGGCAGCTGAAAGACTTAGAGCTTTGGAGGTGTTGGTTCTGGACCAAGCAGCATGTGCGGAAGCTGTTCTGCCCTGTGCTTTGAAGAGAGTACAGTGCCAGTGACTGCTTGATCTCTCCTCAGTGAGCACTGGTAGAGTTGCAGGGTAGAACAAAAAGGAGCTCTTCTTCCATGTAACTGCCTGTCTGCTCCCATTTTCCTTGGCAAGAGTGTGCTGACAGCGTAGTTTTAATTCAGATTTGGGGGAGGCGAAATCTCCAAGCACTGCTGATTGTAGTGCGATTGCATACTTACTAGGACAGGACTGAAAACAATTTAGTCATTTGCCATTAGTTCACTTCCAGATTAGTAACCAGTTTGATTACAGCTGATGGACACCTGAAAGCAAGAGTTTTGCTATTCCCTGGTTGACAGCAGAGCTGGTGGACCTAGAAGATTCCATCCTTGCTATGTACAGCAGGTAGACCTCTGAGCACCTTTTACCCATCAGTAAGCTTGGACTGTGTATACACACTGTTGGGTGCCTATTTCTGCCACTTCTTTGGCTTCATGCAGTGCCAACAATAGCTTTCCTTTAAGGTTTTGGGGTACTCATGATCCTGGCAGCTCTGCTGATTCCTTGTAGTGACTTTTCCTTCCCAGGGAGGGCCCCAGGACCAGGGGTGGTTCACAAGCAGGGTGTCACCAGTATTAGGCAGGTCCATCCTCTCGTCAGATTTCTAACCATGACCTGTTTTGACATCATGACTCACTGCTCTGACGGGGAACCTGCTGCAGTCTGTGTGGGTTAACCATAATTACCACAGCTTATCTGACTTGTGTTAGATTTGTCATTTATTTCCTGTGGGAGCCGCAACAGTGGTAATCGATGTCCCACCACCCTCCTTGAAATAAAGTACTATTTATTAGAACAAAAGTATGTATTGTTTTAAGAACTGATGCTCCTCTAAATCAGACTCTGTGCTTAACAGTCTGGCCATGTTCACTGCATATAGGAACTGTAGTAGATCTGTCTTCCCCACAGAGATGCTTTGTGTCCGTCCTCACCCCTGCTGCAGCATGTGTCTGTTTAAATCTCTCCTTGCAGCCACACAGTAGCAACCACACCGTTTCGATCTGATAACTCCCAGCGTCGGCCAGACTCAGTCTGCAGGTTGTCAGGATCATCTCCGCTGTGCTTCAGGTGTTACCTGGAGGTTATCATCTGGGAAGCTGTTGAGTTGCTTCCCCGTCCAGGCACGCTGAGCTTGGTGATGTGCGTTCATAGATTCCCTGCTCTCCCAGCCCAAGTCAGCCAGAGAGCTTAATCTGAGAGGAACACAAGAGTTACACATCACTGTCCAGATCACACAGTCACACAGCCAGAGACATACAATTATTAGGTTTCTGGTGTTTTTAGGGGATTGCACAGCTGCGTCACAAACACTGAACAAGGCCCAAACCAGACAGATTTTTTGAGGGGTGTTTTACTGCCTGCTCTCCCCTCTGTCTTCCCCTCCATCCTGTCTGGTAACTCCACTTTCCATCCCCAGTTCCCACCCACCATGGTTGAGGTAAGTGCTGAGAGAGGAGTGAGGACTGTCGGTCACTCGTTCTGTCCTGCTCCTGGGTCTCCTGTAAGCACCATGGTGAGACCCTGAGGTGTGTTAAAAATGCTCTCAGGCAGATCACGTGTGTTGCCGCATCTGTAGCCTCCACAGTTCCTTTGCCATAGGTGAGCCTGCCTGCAGTCTTCTAGTTTTCTTCTTCAGTGACCTGAGCAAAACATCTGCCTCTCTGGGAAGAGGCGGGAAATGCAAGTTACGAAGATAATGCAGTCCCAGGCTCCAGCCCTAAATGTCCTTCACTAACAAAAGTTGCCTTGAATTTCAGGTCTGGGGATTTGACTGTGTTGAGGTCTCAGACCAACTCATTTACTAACCTGCTGTTGTTTCCTCTTCAGGGAATTCCCAATGAAAGCTGGAGGTTGACCAAGATTAATGAGCGCTATGAGCTGTGTGACACATACCCTGCCATTCTAGCTGTGCCCGTAAACATTCCCGATGAAGAATTAAAGAGAGTAGCATCTTTCAGATCAAGAGGACGCATACCAGTGAGTGTGACAAAAGAAGCCACTTTGATGTGGTGTTGTTACATACCTTTGGGCCATAAATAATACCAAGATCAGGCTGTATGGATTCCAGGGAGCAAATAAATGGTCAATGGATAATAAAAGTGACAGCAACACATTTGAGGAGTTAGAAAGCAACATTATCTGCTGGAACCACTGCTGTGAAAGAGATGTAGACTAAACCAAAATGAGAAGATAAGATAACTTAGCACAACCCAGACCAAAACTCAGTTCAGTTCCTGGGAAACACATAGCAGCCCTATTTGGTTGTTTACAATTTTCTGGCCTACTCTGACTTTCAGGATAGAGGAATACTTAGTGATACTCTTGATGACAATGCTTATTAAGTGAAATTAAGACAAAACACATCTTTATTATTATTTCAGCACTAACTGAAAATGTACTGTTTTGCTTCTCAAGCCTATAGAAAATTAAATACATTCCTGAAGTGCTTAACTTTTAATGGTGTAACGTAGAGTAAGACATAGCCCAGTGACTGCAGAGTGAGAAAGCATGTTTGTGACTCATGCAAGAGGGAGAAAACAGTCTGCATCATATTTAAAAGTCAGACTTAAACCTATTCAGTCACCTCTTGTTTGTTCAAACTTTGGGAATGCCACCAGAATGAATGAGTAAGGACAGAAGAGTTCTTTCTTTCATTCAATCGTGATTTAATAGAATCCATCCTTCTGGAACTAGCTAATACATGGCAGGATCCCAGCACAAGCTGTTACAGGTGAGACACTTCACTGGTTTAATGAATCCCATTTTTCCTTTGTTTCTTTCTCATTTGTTTCCGAAGGTATTGTCATGGATTCACCCAGAAAGTCAAGCAACAATCACTCGCTGTAGCCAACCAATGGTGGGAGTGAGTGGCAAACGAAGCAAGGAAGATGAAAAGTACCTTCAAGCCATCATGGATTCTAATGCTCAATCCCATAAAATCTTCATATTTGATGCAAGGCCTAGTGTGAATGCTGTAGCCAATAAGGTCAGGTGCTTTTTCCTCTGTCAAAAGCTGGGAACGTAATCATTTAGAGCACATTTCCAACCACCAATTTCAAATTATTCCTTTTCTACTATGAAGAGATTCATATTCAATGATCTGATTCTCTAGACAAACTTTTTCAGCTGCACTGGTATCAGTAGATATCAGTGTGACTATGAAAGGTCCATTTGGATTAATCCACAACTTGAAATGACATTGGATGGGAAAAAATCCAAGTAGTACTGAGGTCAAACGCGTAACACCCTGGATCTTGTGTATCACCATTTTTCACTTCACGTGGTTGAAAGACTGCTTCCTCTAGCAGTGCCAGAGCTCTGCCCCTGTTAACTCTGATGGGAGCAGAGGTTACTCAGCACTTCTGAAAATCAGGCATTGTGATCTTTAATTTCAAAATATAAGCTGGGGATCTTTAATGTCTAGGAATGTTGCTGTGTTCTTCCTGCTGTTATGTCTCATGCCATCACTCTAAGCCCTGTTTTAATGGTAGAACGGCTTTGTTGCACTAAAGCTGATTTTTTCTTTTCTTTTTAATCTGTCTTTCCCACTACTTAGGAAAGGCAATTAGTGTGTGGGCTATACTCCTCTATAATAGTATGGTAAATTTGTAAATGACAGAATAGTGACTCTAATGAGCTAGCAGCTTGAATGGGGATAAATGATAATTACAAGGAAAAAGAAGGCTTGTAATGTGATATTCTTTGGTAAAAATTATAGCATTAATTACTATTGCAGGAAAGAGACACAAAGTGTGTACGTGTACATATTTGTTCCCAATTTTAAGATACATCAATGTTTATTGCCCGTTTACAGGACAACCACTGTGATACTTTGTCAGGTTGGGATAAAATATAAAATATGGTTTTGCTTTATGATTTTTATGTGGATTTTGTTCTTCAGGCTAAAGGAGGGGGCTATGAGAGTGAGGATGCCTATCAGAATGCCGAATTAGTGTTCCTGGACATTCACAATATTCATGTTATGAGAGAATCGCTAAGAAAACTGAAAGAAATTGTGTATCCCAATATCGAGGAGACTCACTGGCTGTCTAATTTGGAGTCAACTCACTGGCTAGAGCATATCAAGGTATGCACGTCTGCACCCACTGCATGTGGCTGAGTCACCACCGGTCTGTACCAGTCTGTTCCGTGGTAAATGCATCCAGAGCTAACTCCAGTGCTGGATTTTCAATTCATGAAAAATTTAAAGGCTTAAAATTTGTTTTCAATTTAAAAACAACTGAAACCACAGTTTCTTGGAATGGGGAATTTTGAGGAGATGGGAAGAGGGACAAGAGAGGGGGTTGAAATACTGAAAGATGGTGTTTTGGAAGTGAAGTGTGTTCCTGGGTAATGTATAACTGTGAAAGGCCTGGTTAGAGCATAGGCGTCCCAGAGGTTCCAGCCTCTTGACTCAGGGATCCTCGACATCCTGGCATTACTGCCTGGTCCAGACCAGCAGATGTTGAGAGTTTGTACCCCATCAGCCTTTCGGGAATCCAAGCAGAACTGGAGTGAGTGGGGCAAAATGCTTCAGCTTCTACAAGTGCTGGCTTTCAAATTAAGTTCTTTGCTAAAAACGCCCAGCTTATGTTGTCTGCCTGCTAATGCAGAAAGGGGCACTTGCAAGATGATGGCTATTTTGTGTTCGTGTTCAGACATAGAATGCTCCTGAGGTTAAATCTTGGTCTGTCCAAGGACTGAACTTAATGCAGGGGCTCTTCTAGAGTTGTGCCTATGCTACAGGTTGGATGTGTTGTCATCTTGCTGGAACAAAAAAATGTGTTCACCAATTTGCTGTCCTAGTTATAAAGTAGTTGGAACTGATTTACCATTCTCCTTGAGGCAGACGGAGCCCTTGGTTTGTCCTGTGTTGTCACCAGCCATTTTTCATTTATAGTTTCTGTTCCAAAGAGATTTTGTAACTTTTTTTTCCTTGTCCCAGCTCATTCTCGCTGGAGCCCTTCGGATCGCTGACAAGGTGGAATCGGGGAAGACGTCTGTGGTTGTACACTGCAGTGATGGCTGGGACCGAACAGCCCAGCTCACCTCTCTGTCTCTGCTCATGTTAGATGGCTACTACCGAACTATCAGGGGCTTTGAAGTGCTAGTGGAGAAGGAGTGGCTGAGCTTCGGCCACAGATTTCAGCTGGTGAGTCACTAGCCCTTGGAAGGCACTGAACAGAAAGTTATTGTCCACCTTGAAGGATTTCAAAGGAGTTTAGCCTTTCCTGTGAGAAGTCTCCCACCTGAACTCGCAGAAGAAAGGTGAATGCTGTTGCTATTGTTTTCTGCCTATAATTCCAGTCATCTCTTAACCTCCTTGGAGACAGTAGGGGTTAGATACGAGGAACAGGTGGTATTAAATCTCTCAGGTGCCTGACTGACATGTTGTGTTCCCATCCTTAGGCTTAAACTAACAGTGGGCGTTGGGTTCGAGGACAGGCATTTCTGCTGGGAGCTGGCAGAGACCACTGGGGTATTTTTTGTCTTTCCTTCCAGGTCAGCCCATTTTCTGAGCCTGTTTGGACACTGTCATTTAAAAAATGCCTTGGTATTGCGAAGGCTGCGGAATTTGGTTATGGGCTTGACCTCACATTTTCTTCAGGCACATCTTATTTTTGGGAAGGCTTTTAATTGTTCAGGTGAAAGATCAGCAGTTTGAGACTGGACCAAGAGCAGCTCATGGTTGCATCCCTAAAGTTGGCAGAGAGGCAGCTTTGTGGACTTGTGACACAGCATTTTGTTACAGTTTGCGCTGATGGGAATTGAGAGTGCCTTTCAGTAGTATCCTTTCCGGTTTTGCTCCTATTATGTTTTGCTTGTAGCTGTTCTCTTGTGGTCATTTAATTTCGGCAAGGGCTAGCAAAAGGTGTGTTTACAGCACATGAGATGGTGGGTTGCGTAGTCAAATGCTCTGAAGAAGGTGGGCAAACTGAGGCACTAAACTGAGGTTCTGCTGCAGCAAAACTGTTATCTGGTGTTTGAACAGTGAGTATTTTAGCTTCCCTGTCTATACAAAGAAGATAATGATAATGGTACTGATTTCCTTTGGTGAGGGAGAGAACAGTATTACAGAAGAGATCTCTGGTACTTACATGTTCTTGTCCTGTCTTTGTACAGTACTTAGAGCTCCTGGGTAATATATAACGACTAATGTACTATACTAGTTATACGGAATCAGGCCTCACATGTCTTGGCCACACAGCACGGTCAGGGTTGGAGGACTCTTTCTGGGGATACTTTCATCACTGCCTCTCTTGAGGTGGCAGGAGATGGGCTGGGTTAGTGTTTGTACAGTGCTTGGAAGCTGCGAGGTGTTGTGTGACAGTTATCGCCACATGCCGTGCCTGTAGGTAGTGTTTACATCTAGCACACTGTACTACTGAAGTAGCCAGGACGACAGCTGCAACTGAAGCAAAAAGCATTCTCATTTTTTTTCCTTCTGAACTTTAGCTATTAACTGAAATCAGTGCCAGCATAGCATCTGGAGCCTCTACTCAAACAACTCTTGTTTTAATTTAGCATGAAAATATCCCCATAAAGAAATTTCACTTCAAAGACAAAAGGAGTAGTTGTCCTTTACTCCTTTACCTCATGATATGGACAAAGCAAAATCGGGACTCATTTGAACCTTCTTGTAGCTCTTGGTAAAGGCTTGGGCGGCTGAGAGGAGACCCCAGCAGTTTCCCCATGAACCCTGCGTGACTCATGTTCTTTGTCCTGCTCGGTTTCAGAGAGTTGGCCATGGAGATAAGAATCATGCAGACGCGGATCGCTCTCCTGTCTTCCTCCAGTTCATTGACTGTGTCTGGCAAATGACAAGACAGGTAAATCGCTGGGTGGCACGCATGTCCACAAAGCCATTGTACCAAGATGTGGCACAGTGTCTGGCCACAGCCGTAATTTCCAAGTGGACCTGCACTGGCTCACCTTCCTGGGCTTCTACTCTTGTTCTCACTCTGGCAACAAGTTTCTTGGGAGTCTGTTTAGCAAAGGGCCTGTATGTACAAGTGCACAGGAAGGCCACGATGTCAGCTTGTGTCAGATTAGCTAATTAGTGGGGGCTGCTGTACATGCTGCTGTAATAGATGTGAGCTTGTGAGAAGAAGATTGCCTCACCCTAGAGTAGGAGACAGCTGCCTCACATTTATCATGGAACAGACAGCCCAGCCATCCTCAGTAGCCCACCGTGCCTTCAGAGCCATAAGTGACTTGAGCTGCTAATGTAAGCCTCTGGCGTGGTGGGTGCAGGAAAATCCCTCTTGCCTCTGCTCAAGCTGATCCCGTAACCAAACCTGCAGCAACGGAGCAATGCATTTGCTCCATTTTAACTTCTGCTGAAGGCTAACATACTGCTCCTGATTCATACCCGATGGATGGAGCTGAGTTCCTTGCTTCAGACCAGGCATGGCAGAGGCACAGTTCAGGAGAGATCCCTTATGGCTGGGAGGTTTTTCCCCAGGTATGTGGGACCTGGAAGGTTTTTTTGTGTCTGCTGTGACACATTTTGTGTCACGTGGCAAAAGTCAGCCATGGCCAGGCTGAAAAAATTAGGCTTATCATGGATTAAAACAGATGAAATGGAGAAGGATGCCACTATATATGAATCACAGAATCACAGAATAGTCAGGGTTGGAAGGGACCTCTGGAGATCATCTAGTCCAACCCCCCCGCCAGAGCAGGGTCACCTACAACAGGTTGCACAGGACAGCGTCCAGGCGGGTTTTGAATGTCTCCAGAGTGGGAGACTCCACAACCTCTCTGGGCAGCCTGTTCCAGTGCTCCACCACCCTCAAAGTAAAGAAGTTCCTCCTCATGTTAAGATGGAACTTCCTATGTTCAAGCTTGTGCCCATTACCCCTCGTCCTATCAATGGGCACCACTGAAAAAAGACTGCTCCCATCCCCCTGGCATCCTCCCTTCAAGTATTTGAAAGCATTAACAAGATCCCCCCTCAATCTTCTTTTCTCCAGACTAAAGAGACCCAAATCCCTCAGCCTCTCCTCATATGAAAGATGTTCCAATCCCCTAATCATCTTTGTAGCCCTTTGCTGGACCCTCTCCAGCAGATCCCTGTCCTTCTTGAACTGGGGAGCCCAGAACTGGACGCAGTATTCCAGATGTGGCCTCACCAGGGCAGAGTAGAGGGGGAGGATGACCTCCCTCGACCTGCTGGCCACACTTCCTTTGATGCACGCCAGGATGCCATTGGCCCTCTTGGCCACCAGGGCACATTGCTGGCTCATGGTCATCCTGTTGTCCACCAGGACTCCCAGGTCCCTTTCCACAGAGCTGCACTGCATCTAAGCAGAGACAGAGGAAGGCTTTACAGTCATCACAAGTCACTTTCATCGTGCTGTCCTTGGATTGCTCCTAGAAGCAGTTATCCTGACCTGCAGCTGGTGAGGTCAGGATGTTGCAAGCGGGCATCCTGGGAAGAGAAGGGTGGTTTGTGAGGGAGGAAGGTCCCCTGCTCTCCTCTCCATCTCCCCAGCATCTCTTGTCAGTTCACTGCACGTGTTCTTACTGACCCATTGGGCAGCTTCAGTTCTCTCTGTCTTTGGGCCTGATTGTTTCTGCGTGGAACATCAGTAGCAAACACAGCCCCTACCCATACCTGTGTTGCTCCCGCTGACCTGTGTTGCGGGATGCCTCCCTGCTGTTCCCTCTGGGAAGTGCTGTGTTGCACAAACAAGTTATTTCCATTTGGCCCTGGGAAATTTCCGTTTCTTTTTATGCATTATTTCACATGTGCTTCAGCCTTTTTTTCACAGTCTTGTTGCATGGTCTGTCGTGAGGCGCAGGCATAGCAGAGCAAGCTTCAACTTGAAGCAGCACTGAGTGTGTATAAACACAGCAGTCAAACCCTTCAGACCTCTGGCTTTTGCTCAAAATTCCTCTCTGCACATGTAAAGCAGCTTTCCAAGAGAGAATTTCTTTCTTCTGGAAGGAGCAAATATGATCCTGACTGTCCAGCCAGGCAGGGAACAGGGACAAATCTTGTTTTAGAAATCAAGAAGAGAGGCCAACTCCTTACCAAGACCACAAAGTGGGAGAAAGTTTTGTGATTCCTCTGCTAAAATCCCAATCTAATTTCTGGTTCTGTCTGAAGTTTCCTACAGCATTTGAGTTCAACGAGTACTTCCTGATAACCATCCTGGACCACCTGTACAGCTGTTTGTTTGGGACCTTCCTGTGCAGCAGTGAGCAGCAGAGAGTGAAAGAGGTAAGGCAGCTTCCCTCCAAGGTGAAGGCACGCTACTGTGATTGCTTCAGCTGACCAGATACTGCTAGAGAGATTGTTTCAGCACTCAGACAGTGGTAGATGCAGGTCTGAGTAATGCCAACCCCTCTTCTTAACAGTTTAATCGCTGTCTGTTGGAGACTTTACATTTCGGAGCAATACCATTTCCCTCGGGACAGTCCCGCTGCTTTCAGCACAGCTTTCAGCTACTCACTGGTGGCTGAATAGCTCCTGCTGTCTCCCAGGTAGTTGGAAATGCAGTTTTTCTTTGAACTCCAGTTTAATGGCACCTTCTCTGTGGAAACTGGTACCTTTCCTTGGGGTGGTCCCGTTAGGTTGATTTTAACTACCGAGTGTGTATTGTCATTCTGCACACACAGGTTACAGCAAGTAACTGGTCTCAGTGTGGGTTCTTGCTGTGCTCGCGTTGTGCTGGGAGAGGACAGAGCTGCTAGTATAGCGAAGGATGTGCCTCTGGCTCCTGCCTCCAGCTCCTGCCTCCAGCTCCTGCCTCCAGCTCCTGCCTCCAGCCAGCTCTGCCCTGCAGTCTGGTCGAGGTTTGTTTGCGGAGGGAGGAGCGTATAGACATATCCATTCAGACCATTCAAACACTACCCTATTCAGACCCCGGGAGCAGAAGGAAAAGCAGTGACACTCATTCTGTCTCACCTACCTAAAGATGACGCATTTTGCCACCAAAAGGTCGGAGCCTAATGTCACAGAGGTACATTGAGGACAGTGCTGTGTGGACTTGATGTGATTATATTTGATAGCACATCAGTTAAAAAATAAAAATAATAATTAAAAAACCCACTGTAATACAGAAGTGATTGCATTGTGCTGTAGTGAAATCAGGGTTCCTGTTTCTCCAGAGTCCGCAGTGGTTGAATAATTGTAATTTCCAGAGAAGAAAACCTGCGTGCTTGAGGCTTTTTTTAAGGCCTCAGCCTAGCGAAGTACTTAATCTAGAAAGCACTTCAACACAGGTTTCACTGGGACTATTCACAGGCCTGATTATTCCACTAGATCAGGGCCCAAGTCAAATGTTTTCTTTTTTTTTGTTGCAATTAAATACTCCAGCAAGTCCTCCAGGAGCACTTTAAAGAGGTGAAGTTTAACCAAAGCATTGAGAGTTCCCGTGCCAGGTCCCCTTGCTGTGCCGATGGCGATTCCTGGCCTGTGTTGGCAGCTGGGAGGGTAAGAGGGGATGTTTCTGTGCCAGGGTGCATGTGTGCCTGCCTGCCTCCATGTGCTTTGATTACAGTAACCACATCAAAAGAACGTGTCTTTCTTTTTTTTTAAGCTACAAAAAGGCAGCCAGCTCTGTATTAATGACAGGCATATGTATATGCTGTTATAAATACTTTGTAGATAAATGCTGCGATTCGTATGGGAAATAAAGCCTTCTCCACGCCCTTCCCTTACAGAGCCTTCCAAAAAAGACCGTGTCACTTTGGTCTTACATCAACAGCCAACTGGAAGACTTCACGAACCCCTTGTACGTGAGCTACTCCAACCACGTCCTGTATCCCGTGGCCAGCATGCGCCACCTCGAGCTGTGGGTTGGCTACTACATCCGCTGGAACCCCCGGATGAAACCGCAGGTAGGTCTCTTCCAAGGATCCTGCTTTTATTTCCCTCCCTGCTAGTACTAATACTGTCATTTTGAAGCTCCAGACCTTTGAAGCACAAGGAGTAATGTACAAACTTACGTTGCCACTGCTCAAATCTAAACCCAAAAGCCTAAATCCAAATGCAAGCAAACGAAAAAGCAGCACCTACAGCTCACTGGTTGCCACCTCGTGAAATCTGCAGGAGCTGAAGACGCTCACCAATTTGGAAAATTTCTCACTTAGAATATAGGGAAAATCATCTGAATTTTCTCTTCTTTACAAAGGAGCCTAAAAACCTAAGACTTCTTTGGATGTAGGATTCTAGATCTGAGCTTTGGGGCTGTATTTCGATGACCGGCCATAGGAACCTGCTGCTTGCTTTGGCTGCCTGGGCCACAGTGACTGCAGCCCTTGTTACGCTCTTGAACCCTGACAGCAGGGAAACGGGCTTGCCCAGGGGAGGCTCCTGAGACAAAAGCCTGAACATGGCCCTAAATGCTGAAACCACTTTTTAATAAATAGGAAGGGACATAAATTCCCGGATTGCCTCAGTGTCCAACAGCAGTTAACAGAGCTTTGAAAATCGGGGGCGTAAGGTACAGGAACCCAACAAATGCTTTCCAGTACTAACTGCTTAACAGTCAGGGCTATGTGAAAATATATAGATAAAGCTGTGCTGGGCTTTTTTTCCCCAAAGCCCTGAAATTGTGCCCAGGCTGAGATGCCAAGGCCAGTTCCCCCAGAAATATCAGAGATTGGAGTTTTGCAATTGTCATCTTTCAAAATATACACAAAGTTTTGTTTAGCCACCATTGCACCATGCACGTTGGATAAAAATGAGTATCCCAAAGCCAGAGCAACTACCGACTTACCCCTGGGCTGGAGACAGTGACATAACCCACCTGCCCCCTCCTTCCCTCATAGCTCTGTGCCAGCTCAGCAGCAATGCTTTGCGGTTCAGCCTTCCACTTCCATGCTCACCTCCCAGCACTCAGCTGCACCATTTCTTGCAGGAGCCTGTCCACAATCGCTACAAGGAGCTTCTTGCTAAGCGGGCTGAGCTGCAGAAGAAAGTGGAGGAACTGCAGAGAGAAATCACCAACCGCTCCACCTCGTCCTCGGAGAGAGCTGGCTCTCCCGCCCAGTGCGTCGCTCCTGTACAGACAGTTGTATAATACAGACTTTTTTTGCCGAGTACCTTCCCAGGACCATGGGGGCAGCTTTTACTGAAACCCTCTGGATTTACAGCGTGGTGCCTGGAAGATGCCAACCTATTTATTTATTTCTCTCCAGGGTAATTTATTAGTACTGTAGCACTAGAGGAAGCTTAAGCAAAAACAAACAAACAAACAAGGCCCCCTATGCAATTAACCTTCTCAGTGGCTATATTATAATACAAGCTAATTGCACTTGCCACCTAAAAAAACCCTAGAGCTCGCTCTTTGTTCACTTATGTGCTGAAAATCACTGGGCTTTAAAGAGAGCCTGTGCACTAGAATGAAGTACTGTGGAGGAAAAACATCTACTCAGAAGTTTGAAAGATCTCCCCTTTGCTAAAAGGAAATATCAAATCTGACTCTATATCAGAGCCTGTAATACAGCTGTTAAGTCATAAAACCCTCCGCTATTAATGTCTGCGTAGCAGAGTTAATGAGAGCGTTTGCCAACATACTTAGATGCAAGCAGTGATAGCATCTGAAACATATCACTGTTCTTGCTTTTTTCCCTTCACGTTGATCTAGATCATAGGAAGCCATGTAAACGATGCCTTAGTTAAAGAAAGGGCAGCTTCTACCAAGAAAACATGGTGGTAGAGGAACAACCTACATGATTTAACTTTGTAGGACAAAGTTTACTTCTGTATCTGCAACTTTATAGAGTCTCGCTTACGGTTTACATCGGGTGTGCCGGGATGTAACTCAAGCACCTTTAATTCTGGGGGGAAGCAGAGCATGGCTCCCCGGGCTTTCTGCAGCTCCTCTGTCCTCCAGTGCCTCACGCTCATCAGGGGAAAGGTGGTGGAATACCAAGGGGCACGTGTGAACTGCTGGGATCGGTCATTTCATTTTGCTTGGGTAAGCATAGTGATTTTAATGCTTCTGTGCAGGATCATAGTGGTGTACTTAAGGTATTTCAGTTTTCTGTTAACTAAGGGAAGCAACTGTGTATCAACCAAAGAAGCCTTTCTGCCTGCATTGCAACTGCCTCTTAAGGTTATTCCGGTAGATGAAACAGCTTAGCCACTGTCTGAGCCCTAAGCTTAGGTCTTTTTTCCTCATAGCATACTTCAAGAGTTAGTGTCCCTTGACTAAACTCGAGTCATGTTCAATTTTAATACGAAATCTTTTCTGTAAAAGTGGAGATAAAAAACCACAGTTGGTAACACAGCTAAGTTTGAGGTTGTAGAAGATTGGGCTTACAGCGAAGGCAGTTACGTATGTGTAAGGATCTTTACTCCAGGCTGCTTCTCATCTCCACGTTAAGGAAGAGGGGCAGTGCTTGGTCCAGGTGTCTGTGTTGCCCTTTTATGACAGGATCCCATACTGTGGTCACCTCTTTAAAACACCCATCAGCATGCTTCTTCACCCTGCCTCCCTTCTGTCAGAGAGAAGTATTTTCCTGAGAGGGTACAAGAAGGGACACATAACAAATTGCCTTTCAAAGGCCACACTCCTTCCAAGGCAGCAACAATAGCTTTCCCCTGCAGCCTCCATTTCTGCCTGCTCTACTGCAATCAATCAGTGTCTCAGTACTTAACACTAAAACTCGTAGCCACCTCCTGACACAACGAGTACCAGGCTGTACAGCATCACTGCGTTTGTTCAGGGGGTGCTCTGAGATGTTATGGTTCAACAGTGCAAAGAATCCATGCTAAATACCTTCTGAAGGACTTGGATTTGCTTTGAGGTTAAAGGGCAGATCCGCTCTTTCGTACAATCACTATAGAGAATAATGCTATAAACCATCTCCTATTAGCAAGTTGACTGTGTGTATATTTTGTTCGTTGATGAACGCCGTTTGGTTTCCTTAACACTAATAAAAACTGATAAATGGGTAAAGTTCTTCCCGGGCTCTTATTTTCAACTATGTGGTTCTCCAAAGGACTTCTAGACATGCAAATATTAATAAAATAGCACTGAAAATTTAGTATGTAAAATCTAAATCTCTCTCATTCTTACACAGATGGTCTTGCAAGATGCTAATGTTCAAACTCCAAAATTTAGAATGACAGGAAAACAAAATTCATCTCTGGACAAGCTTCTCTTATCCTATACAGACCATTATTAATACAGATACAGTGTTTAGCTGCTCAATATTACAAAAATACTTTCACGATAAAAAAACATAATCAAATAATTTCTGCACTTTACAGTGCCATTACCACAGTAACTTCTGTTTAACAGGAGCGTTCGCATTTTCCTATGTTAACTCCTGTTAAGCCCAAATTCACGGATGATGCTCTCACCCCTAGTAGGCTTAATTCCAAGTTGGGGCACCTCAATCACCGCAGTGCATATAGAGCCAAAGCTATTCCTGAGCCCTCCATCAGTGAGGAGCTGCATCTTCAACTCCTCTAAGACAGCCTGAGGTAATGCTGAAGTTACCCCACCTCAGAGCAGGCCGAGCCCCAGAGGCCCTTCCCAAGCAAAACTGCCGAGTGTAGCTTATCTTTAGGAACCTCCGGGATGAACTGCTCTGCAAGGGGTTACTCCAGCTACAGAGCTGATGTCCCTCATGTAAACGAAGTTAAGGGGGATGGCAGCTAACAGCTAAAACCTCTGTGCCTTTGAAGCAAGCAGCGTGGATCACCTAGGGATAACCCAACTGCCTTCTGCCTACGTTGACCCTACAGTTCCCTGCCCATTAGCTGCAGGCAAGGGTGGACAACTGTCCCTTGCCTCACCTGCAGCTTGCTGGCAGCTCGTATGACTCTCCCTGACCAGGGGGACATCCCGTCCCCACAGAAAGCACACTGCATGGGGCACAGCACTGCAAACACCGAGTTAATTTAGAGGAGGTGCAGCTTTCCCACAATTTGTTCAACAGGCAAGCTGGCTTTATTATTCTTCAGCTGTATAAACGGGTAATTGGGGTCTTCTGTACATTCCATTAATAGGAAATTCTTTACATTATTAACATAATAAATAACATTTACTCAGCTGTGCAAGTCAGAGTGCAAAAGGAATTGCACCACTACCAAAGTGGATAGCTCATCGAAGCACATATTTGAAGTTAAAAGCAAGATGCCAGGGCTGAATGGCACGATTGAGGCACTTCCAATTTAAAACCCTTGTGGTTTATCTCACTCCTTTACCACCCGAAGCTGCGGACTAGGAGATAGGGTATTATCCCCTATCCTATAGCTTTTTCATAAAGTATGATTGCTGTAGAAAAATTTCACTCTTCAGACTTCAATCAATCATTAAGCAAAATAATTTGGAAGTTATTTTGCTCCTTTTTTGAGTACTCGAACATCCACTACCATTAACGCTGATTAATGCAATATAGCAGAACAAGAACTAGGAAAGCTTGTTGAGGCGAGCTACATACATAGAACACCTTTAACAGCATTTGCCTGTTCTCCCTTAGACGCACTCAGGGTTTGAGTAATTGCAGCTGCACACAGAACAGAACCAACAAAAGCCCTTGAGACTTAGGGTCACAGCATCGTTTTCAAACAAGATGCACCTTGAGAAGCCTCCCAATGCACAGCTCAACAATAGCGCAAAATCCCACTGGCATTTCATACACTCCAACCCACATCAATGTGCGGTGCTCAGTGTGCTGAAAGAAAATGGAGGGACTGCTGGAACCATAACACAGGAGGAACTGTTGGAGACGATGTTTGGATTTGGTGGCTGGGTACCCTAAAAACTGAATGTATTTTAATGTAGACCATAATACATACAATCGAACCCAGGGATGGAGAGTCAAAGGCCCACATTTCAAAAGTGCACTTAGCGTACAGTAGTCTTTCACACAGCAGGAAAGGCAACTGCTTCATATCCAGAACGTGAGAAAGTTTGACCAGGATGGTTCAAGGACATCTCCTGCAGAACAGTCAGTAGTCCCAGCTGATATCATCTTTCTGCAGTGAAGTCTGTATGGTCTGCATGTCTCTCAGCAGCTGAAGGTTTTTCCGACTCTTCTCTCCGGGTTTCACTTTGATGGGACCAGCGTTCTTTCCTTTTGTGGTTA
Source organism: Ibidorhyncha struthersii (assembly GCA_013398815.1). NCBI lineage: Eukaryota > Metazoa > Chordata > Aves > Charadriiformes > Charadriidae > Ibidorhyncha > Ibidorhyncha struthersii. The sequence goes on from VZSZ01007407.1 coordinate 301,573, forward strand.
CTGTAGTTGTTACTTTAACCTCACTAACAGGGAACCTGCTGTCTTTTATTTGTTTAGCAGAAGTCTTTTTGGACTTGCATTCTCTCTTAAGTCTCTCTAGCTGAAAGAGAAGCCCCAAGAAAAACATTAAGCAGTGACCTTGTTTCAGTTTATGTTCTGCAATTCTTCCAGACAGCTGAAATATCCCGCTATCCGTCTCACCCAGCTAAGCAAATGCATGCTTCCAAGTCACCCTGAATAATAAATATTTTATTTTCTTCACACAGCATCGCTGTGTTCACGTCTTTAGAACTGCATTCAGCTTCCAGTCTGAACTACTAGGTCATCCCTTTAAGAACAGACAAGTTGACTATGGAGGAACATAGTCAACATGATGAACATAACAGAAGAAGTTACATATGACAAAAAGTCAATTTGTCACTGTTAACCATCCAGTGATTTAAAAAAACCCAACCAAACAACAAACAGAAAACGAGTTTTTCTATGTATATTCTAGTGATTGTATTAGCCAGTCACTGTCAGAGAGGTAGCTTTAAGAATGCCACCAATACTCTGCTGAGGTGAAGAGCTGGTGTCCACACGCAGCACTATAAATCACAGCTTGTAAGACTCAGTACTCGGCAACAAAGGCTGAGCTGGCACGCGCCTGAACGGGGAATGGACAGAGTCTAAGGTGCAGACACGCACTCGCACTCTCAGGCTGCAGAACAGCTGGCTCCCACCCTTCCTCTCACTCCGGGTAGCCGTGCGCTCTCCTCCTAGTTAATAACGCAGCAATTTCCCTGAACACCAATTCCTAAAACTTTTGTCAATAGCTTGTCAGAAGCCTACAGCATATGCAGAATCCTTACTGGGAACTACCACACATCTGTTTCTCTGCAACAGTTCCTCAGAAAATAGTAGAGATCAAAGGTGAGTAATGCTTCTGCTTGAAAACCTGTTATGTGTCCGTTTTGGATGTCAGCAGCAGTGCGCTCAGTACATGTTTTGTGTATAAGTCACGTCAGATGAGGGTGAATCTTGGTTCATATGAACTGAACCAGACCAAACACATGGAGTTGAGCTCTTTGGAAGAATTCCACTGAAATGCATGAAGATTATAGAAAGATAGGGGAACTGTTAAAAGATTCAGTTCAACAGTGAAAGCCCCCGGGAATCTGGGTATCTCTCTAAATCCAGTTTAGAGAGATGTTTACAATTTAGAGTTCAATGTGAAGAACAGCATTTCATGAAGGCTTTCCCCCACTATCTGTGCAGCTGCTTGTCACTAGGGACCTCATGCAAAGCAGTTGCTTTGGATCAGCAGAGCTGTTTTACACACGCCAAGAGTGACTATGACTGATCAGATCACAGGTACCTCCTGCCACAAAAAAAGCCTGTGCAACCGTCAACACGCTGGAGGGAAGGGATGCCATCCAGAGGGACCTGGACAGGCTGGAGAGGTGGGCCTGTGCAAACCTCATGAAGTTCAACAATGCCAGGTGCAAGGTCCTGCACATGGGCCGGGGCAATCCCATGCACAAGTACAGGCTGGGCAGAGAACGGATCAAGAGCAGCTCTGAGGAGAAGGACTTCGGGGTGCTGGTGGATGAGAAGCTCAACACAAGCCAACAATGTGCGATCGCAGCCCAGAAAGCCAACCATACCCTGGGCTGCATCAAAAGAAGCATGGCCAGCAGGGCAAGGGTGATGATTCTGCCCCTCTACTCCATTCTCCTGAGACCCCACCTGGAGTATTGTGTCCACCTCTGGAGCACTCAGCACAGAAAGACATGGACCTGTTGGAGCAAGTCCAGAGGAGGGCCACGAAGATGATCAGGGGGATGGAGCACCTCTCCTATGAGGAGAGGCTGAGAGTTGGGGTGGTTCAGGCTGGAAAAGAGAAGGCTCTGGCGAGACCTTATAACGGCCTTCCAGTACCTATAGGGGGCCTACAAGAAAGCTGGAAATGGACTCTTTATCAGGGAGTGGGCTACAAAGATGATTAGGGGATTGGAACATCTTTCATATGAGGAGAGGCTGAGGGATTTGGGTCTCTTTAGTCTGGAGAAAAGAAGATTGAGGGGGGATCTTGTTAATGCTTTCAAATACTTGAAGGGAGGATGCCAGGGGGATGGGAGCAGTCTTTTTTCAGTGGTGCCCATTGATAGGACGAGGGGTAATGGGCACAAACTTGAACATAGGAAGTTCCATCTTAACATGAGGAGGAACTTCTTTACTTTGAGGGTGGTGGAGCACTGGAACAGGCTGCCCAGAGAGGTTGTGGAGTCTCCCACTCTGGAGACATTCAAAACCCGCCTGGACGCTGTCCTGTGCAACCTGTTGTAGGTGACCCTGCTCTGGCGGGGGGGTTGGACTAGATGATCTCCAGAGGTCCCTTCCAACCCGGACTATTCTGTGATTCTGTGAGTGTAGTGACAAGACAAGGGGCAACAATTTTAAACTGGAAGAGGGGAGATTTAGAATAGGTATTAGGAAGAGATTCCTTACTCTGAAGGTGGTGAGGCACTGGCCCAGGTTGCCCAGAGAAGCTGTGGAGGCCCCATCCCTGGAAGTGTTCAAGGCCAGGCTGGATGGGGCTTTGAGCAACCTGGTCTGGTGGGAGGTGTCCCCTGCCCCGGGCNGTGGGAGGTGTCCCTGCCCATGGCAGGGGGGTTGGAAATAGATGGTCTTTAAGGTCCCTTCCAACCTAAACCATTCATTTAGGACCAGGGAGGTAATTTTACCCCTGTACTCGGCACTGGTGAGGCTGCGTCTTGAGTACTGTGTTCAATTTTGAGCACCCGACCAGAAAAATGACTTCGAGGCACTGGAGCATGTGCCAAGAAGGGCAACACAGTTGGTGAGGGGTCTGGAGGACAAGTCTTATGAGGAGCGGCTGAGGGAACTGGGGTTGTTTAGCCTGGAGAAAAGGAGGCTGAGGGGACACCTTATCGCTCTCTACAACTATCTGAAAGGAGGTTGCAGAGAGATGGGAGTTGACCCATTCTGTCAAGTAACAGGTGATAGAACAAGAGGAAACGGCTTCAAGTTGCACCGGGGGAAGTTTAGATTGGATATTAGGAAGAATTTCTTCACTGAAAGGGTCATCAGGCATTGGAACGTGTTACCCAGGGCAGTGGTGGAGTCCCCATCCCTGGAGGTATTTAAGGGTCATGTAGATATAGTGCTCAGGAACATGGTTTAGTGGTGGGCTTGTCAGTGTCAGGTTACTCATTGGACTAGATGATCTTACAGGTCTTTTCCAATCTAGCAGATTCTGTGATTCTATGATATCCAACCAGAAGCGTCTCCTGGACAGACCGCTGGGGGCCCGGAAAGCAGACTCACACCTTCCAGCCCCATATGCTGTTTCTCAGCTTGTGCATTGCCCCACCAGCTTATGCTGTTCACAGAA
>VZSZ01007407.1:306167-324205 GCA_013398815.1 Ibidorhyncha struthersii
GCTGAGGGAACTGGGGTTGTTTAGCCTGGAGAAAAGGAGGCTGAGGGGACACCTTATCGCTCTCTACAACTATCTGAAAGGAGGTTGCAGAGAGATGGGAGTTGACCCATTCTGTCAAGTAACAGGTGATAGAACAAGAGGAAACGGCTTCAAGTTGCACCGGGGGAAGTTTAGATTGGATATTAGGAAGAATTTCTTCACTGAAAGGGTCATCAGGCATTGGAACGTGTTACCCAGGGCAGTGGTGGAGTCCCCATCCCTGGAGGTATTTAAGGGTCATGTAGATATAGTGCTCAGGAACATGGTTTAGTGGTGGGCTTGTCAGTGTCAGGTTACTCATTGGACTAGATGATCTTACAGGTCTTTTCCAATCTAGCAGATTCTGTGATTCTATGATATCCAACCAGAAGCGTCTCCTGGACAGACCGCTGGGGGCCCGGAAAGCAGACTCACACCTTCCAGCCCCATATGCTGTTTCTCAGCTTGTGCATTGCCCCACCAGCTTATGCTGTTCACAGAACTCAACAGCTGTGGGATTTGCTATCATACAGTAGACCATCTTTTCCCTGTTTTGGGAATGAGAAGAGTGTAAGAGGCAATGCAAGAACAGATGTGAAAGCTCTGCCCAGGACAGGATGAAGAGTGGGCACAACGGTGACATAGTAAGACAGCAAGGATACGCCTGCAGAAATACTGGGATAGAAAGATGGAGGCACGCAGACTAACTTTGGGACATCAAAGCTACAAAGTAGGCACTGCTGCTCTACAGTAGTTATTTCTGCTTTATTCAATTGCTGCTAGATTAGGATATAACATAAAAAACCCTTTAAGATAGAAACGCTACAGAAGCATGAACATAATCAGAAATAACTCACCTGCAACCGATGCCTCCGGACTTTGCTGATCTGGTCTGCTTTTGCTTCCATCTTTCCCACCAGCACCTCAAGTTCCCTCTCCAGATCTTCCCTCACAGCAATGGTTGGGGCTTCCTGGACAAGCTTTGACAGCTGCTGGTGATCACTAGCATGGAATTCAGACAGAACAAAGCTTGCATCAGACTCCCTTGGCTTCTAGTGCTTGTACACCCCGTTCAGAAATAACACTTCTAGGAAGCCATAGCATCAGCAGCCAGACATGTTCAACATGCCATAATGAACTGGTAAGAACAGTTTTGCCAGTTAGCAGCAATATTACAGTAGCACATCCTGGTGGCAGGCTGCTACAACACTGTTTCAATAATCTAAGTGACTTCAAACTTCAATACACACATTCAAAACAACGAAATAACCCCTTGAGGGCATGATCTCAGCATTCATTCAGTTACTATTTTGTGTCTATCTACTGCAGTTCTACTACATCAACTAATGTTCTGTTAACCCAGACAAGCAAAATGAATGCTAAAGATGTCCTTTAATGGAGTATTTGTCCATTGCATCAGGGGCTGTTACCACACTTCTCCCCTACCCCTCACAAATTCAATACTTCTGCATATAAACACAGGTATGGAGTCCAGACTATTTATCAGAATCTCTCTTTAACTGCAAGGAGAAATGACAGCCTCTGCAGCCAGTTGAACAAAGAGATTATATGCTAGAGACTTCCTAAAACTAACTCCTTTCTCATACAAAACCTTCCAAATTCAAAGCAAAAGGCAAAAATACAACATCTCTACATTCATAATCTGTAATGGAGAATATGCCAAACTCACAAACTCATCTGTCCAAACTCATCTTGTAAAGTTAGCAACACCTCTGAGAGCTCTTCATGGGATGAAGAAGAGTCCTTTGGCAGAGATGACTTTCTGCTTTTGCTGGCAGGATGACCAGTACTGATGGATTTTGCTAGTGGAGTATCATTTACCACACGACTGTTACACAAAGCTTTTGTGTGCTGTTTCATCAGGTGTAGGACATGTTGCACGTTGGCGCCAACCGAATGACTGGGACTGGTAGACTGGAAGGAAGAGTAGAAGAGACTTCTTTTAAACAGCGTTGTCAACAACCTCCTTAATAATAACGGGGAACATTTAAAAACAATAACATGTTTGATTTGCTGCCAGCAATGTATTTTTTTTGTTTGAATGAATATGCACCAACAAGAACAGCTTGACAAGCAGCACAGAGAGGACCCGTTTTCTGGAAATGCCAGTTCAGCAAGATACCTATATTCAACAAGCCTTTTGAAGACAAACTGGAAGAAAAAAAGTCACAGAAAATGAGATGATCTGACCACTGGGTGTCAGGAGTGCACCAAAGCCAAAGCCACTTAAGGAGCTGCAGCTACTGTGCATTAAGCTTTGGAATTAAGCAGCTCACCTTCCCAGCTACAAAGGGCACATCACCCAGACACAGTCTGTAATGGGGCTGCGCAGTGAGGTGACTTGTATGAGAGCGTTTCTGGAAGGAAAGAAGAGAGAAATGTTTATCAAAGATGACACTACAGCAAACCCATTTTCCCTTTGCTTTGTAGTAAGAGCAACCTACCTTCCCGATTGCATGCACACACCCTTATTTTACTCCTCAGTAACTGCCCTTTTCTCCCCACCCCCCCCTGCCCCGTGTTACCTTCTCTGGCTGCTTAGTTTTCTTCCTGGGTTTTCTTGCTTTTGGAGAAAGCAGTGGTGATGCAGCTTGAATCAGAAGTCTGTTGGTTTCCAGGCCTGTTTGAAGCTTTAATTGAGGGAATAGGGGAAATTACTGGAATTGTATCAATAGTTAATCAGAGACAGAGTAAGCTGAGATTTGCAAAACAACAATTGTTAAAATACAAGGCTCTCTGAAAGCAAGGGCCGCAAGACTTTAGGATGCTTCCGCAGTCAAAGGTCAATTTAAACATTAAATAAGAATACTTCCTCTGGTTGCGCTACTTATCACTAATCCTAGCAAGTTAGAGAATGTCTTACTACATTACTCCCATGCAGGCAAGTGCCAAAACATCAGCTGTGCTTTACACTTGACAATATATTAGAGAGGTCAAGACACCCAACACTGCTCAATTTATCCTGTGGCACGCAGTTAGCAGACAACTATTCCTTCTGTTCTATTAAATTTGACAGTAAAAAAAAAAAACAAACCCAAAAATCAACAAACAACCAAAAACCAAACCATCTATTGGAATAGTTGAGGTTAGGATTCTCCCTGGTCAACAGTGAGCTCTATATGCTTCGCTGTTCCTTCCAAGAGGAAGCTGTGGCATGGCTTTAGAAATCATCTCCTAACCAATCTCAGTTAGAGGCACTCACAGAACAATTATTCATGATTAATTCGAGACACCCTTTCCACACCCCCCAGCCTCATGGCAAAAGTTAATGCTAGAGCCTAACACGTTACCTACATACTTGTTCAGCATACAGTGAATATTTAATGAACACAACACTTCAAGGTTAGGAAAAGACCAGTGTCCTTATGGGCTCACAACCAATAGTATGCTGCCTCTTTTTTGCCTCCTTCTATAACATTTCTAGTCACAACCATGAACAAGTGAACACACCTGTTAACCTCGATCTATTTAAAGCAGAGATCCTCATGCATCCTCAACTATGAATTAGTCTGAATTTCTACTCCTCTTTTCCAACTAGCTTCTTTTATTGAAGAAATCAAACTTCAGTGCACAGGTGGTGTTAGAAAGAGATTTCCAAAAAGCTCGAAGAACTTCAGGACATTTGGCACCTCAGACAGGAGGGAAGGAAAACACGCACAAAAAACCCCACCACATGCATTAAAACAAGGTTTTCATTATACTATATATGGGAGGCACTTTCAGCAAGTTTAGTTGAGAAGTTGATGGAAAGGAAGAGCTAATTACAGCGCATACCAGTACAAAAGAAATTTCCTGTTGGTTACCTCAGCTGCTTTTTCCTGAACAAGCTTCCTCGCGTGTTCTTCCTCCTGAAGCTTCTGTTCCAGCTCCTTCATTTTTTTCTAGCCCAAGTTGAATAAAAATAATAGCATTACTAACGAAACAATTCTTTTTTTCTTGAAGCCGACAATACTAAGAGCTTGAGCAAAAGTATATCAGTTTAACTTGTGACTTAGAGCTAAGTGAAGACGTCAGCATTAGAATGATTGCTGAAGTTTTGTCTGTCAAGTGCCGAAGCTTAAAACTTAATTGGTATCTGAATTTAAAATAGAAAAATCAATTGCAGAAGTAAAGTCGCAGCCTACAGGGAGAGTAATACACAAGGCTGTCTTTCTCTTCAGTTGTAAAAAAAAAAAAAAAAAACCAAAAAAAACCCACAAAACCCTACAAGGTAGGTTGGTTTGTGTACATGATCCTGAAAGATTTTGTACAACAGAAGGGCTAACAAAGGTGTATCACATATCATTATAAGCTGAGAGAAGACTTGCTTTCTTTAGATCACTAAATTTCTATAACTTAAACTTTTAAAGAGAAAAATTTTTGAACATATAGCCAACTTTATTAATAAAAGAAGAGGAGGGAAATTTGTATGATCCCTCTGGGATATCTTTAAGGAAAACTTAAGCAATTTCATCTTTTCATGGTTAAAAGCATGTAAGAAGTCTTTTGAAAGCCACTTTCCAATAAAAGGGTTAAGGGGAAAGGCACACGTTTCGTTGTAAACCCTCCAACAAGATGAAATACCTTTTTAAGCAGGATACACTTAAACTCCCAATGTGAAAGTTTTTTAATAACTTTCTGATTTTATACAGCAGAGTGAAAAAATGATCCAGTGCTCCAGGACATAAGCCAACTTCCCTTCTCTTCCCCCAAAGACTGAACATTATTCACAGAGCCACTAATTAAACTTAAGTAAAAAAAGCATGCAATTCAAAGTTACAGCTATATTTGTATACTTTTTTAATAAACCCAGTACACTGAAAACTCAAAGAGGTGTTAAATATTTAAACTCTGCTTTACTTAAGCATTAACTGCAAGATTAACATAACCAGCTGTTACACAAAGGTGGTAAAAGGCAACACCCTGGATAAACACTGAGAACAAAGGCACTATATGAAGGAACCAACTTTTTCCATTGAACAAAATAACTCTTTTGACTTTTTTCATGCAAACCAGTTATGTTCCAGGTAACTTAAAATCCTTCACCCTTTACAGCATGTGGCACAATTCTTGATTTCCATGTGGTCAGTCGCACAAAGATTAACCTGTTACATATGCAAGGCTTTTTAATATGAAAATCCCGAAGCAATTCTTCTGTTTGAACTGAAGACTGATGTGAAGCTGGGCCAACGCTTTTGTACTGAAATGAACTGAGTGTTCACTCAGCTAGCTGTTCAGCTGCAGTGCCCAGCCCAAACTGCACAGCAAGAGTGTCAGACCCAGCTGGAAGTTATCTGCCCAAGTTAGAGTCCCCAAAGTTTTTTTTTTTTTCTTGCTTATAGAAAAAAAGTATCACTCAATCCATCTTCCAAACTCAGCTCTCCCTCAGGCAGACACAGATTACTGGTCCGTCAGTAAGAGGGGCAGAGGCCAGAGAGCCAGCTAACACTCAGATAGTCCCCTGGCCACACTGCCCATCACATACGGTAGCACGGCATGGGCTGCCTAAAACACTCTGCTCAGTCACCACTAACTGCTGCAAAAAAATTCAATTAAAAAAAAAAAGAAATTAACTATTTCAATATCTATTTTTGCCCATTTTCTACAAGAAGTGAAACTTCCATGTGATCACCCTACCTACCCTTCTGGATGCCACTGAAATAAATTTTTAACAACTTTACCCAGCAACAGAAAGTTTTGAGCCCTCCAAGATACAGAATACCTAAATTTCCTGAAAATCAGCTGCTGACATAAACATCCAAATTAGCTCCACCAGAAAGGAAATGTCTTCAGCATGAAGACAGCTTTTACCTCTGTGCTTTACTATCTTGCCAATTAGCACCTGCTTGACAGCTGAGCCGTCAGCATATACCCAGCTGGAACAGGGCAGGTGTTGCTTCTCACCACCTGGCAATTTGAGGATACAGGAAAAACGAGAGGTGTAGGTAGCATACAGCCACAATGGGATACAAGGATTCAGTACTTCTGTTGCTCACAGAATGGCGGGGTTTTAAAAAGTCTCATTGTTAGCATTAATAAAAGATCGATTACTACCAACCACAGTTCTTCAAAACATGTCATCTACACATACATTCAAATTCTGGCCATATGCAAGACCAGAGCCCAAACTGCGCTTTTAGGGAACAACCCTGTCCCCTTACTCCATCCTCAGACATAGCCACGCTCAGACTCTCTCAATCAGCTAACCACGGACTGCACTGTGGGACTACGGTTGCAATAAACTTGCACTAGAGAATGCTTCTGAGGCAAGTACTCCAATTAGGAGCCCTTCACATGAATAAGAATCTCAGCATTTCCTTTTACAGTCAACATTAATAGTGACAAATTGCTTGAAGGTAACACTTATTGCCAGGTAGCAGCTCAGCAGGTTTTGAAGATTAAATGCTCTCAGTAAGACCCACACACAACTTGTGCTCCAGCAGAGTGTCTGAAATCAGAGGCAGTTAAATCGTTGCTCGCTCATGAGTAGTCATCTCATCACTTTCCATCCATTTCAGTGCACAATGTATGGAAATATTCTTTTTTATCTCTTTCTTCCTTCAAATTAAACTTGCAAATGTTTCTATGGTCTTGCCACAACTAAAGCAAAGATCAAAGAGGCAACAGGTGCAACTGTTTTGAGCAAAGCATGCCATCACCTTTTCAGGATTATAAGGTAACATGGATGCTCACATAGAAAAAACAGCCTGCAAACTCAGAGGCAGACAGACCTGTCGATCAGAAAATAGCTCATGACAGCAAAATGATCACAAGCAAAATGCCCTTTAGTCAGAGCTTAATCCAGATTTCTCTCAGCTTCTAGCATTGATTCAAAATTGTGTGAATTTAACACCCAATTCCACTAAAATAGATTTGAGACAGCTACTAATTCCTAAAGATACCAAAGAATCAAAGACATCTAGTTTGATCCAGGAAAAAAAACAAGAAACCAAACTGTTATGTTGAAATTACATTCACTAGCCAGGCACAAAAAAACCCAAACAACAACCCAGCCCCACCAAACTCCAGCTGCTATGAGTCAAAACCTTGGTAAAAGCCCTTGAGAAAGGAACTCCTGATGCTGAATCAGTTATTCCAACCCTGATCCTGGAGGAACCTATGAATCCCTTCAGTGAATAAGGCCCAGGAGACACTCATCTGTTTGAGTTTGGCCCAGGTAAACAATGCAGTCCTTTTACTCCATAAATGCAGCTTATCAAAATGGGGTGTCAGGATCTTAAACAGCTCGTTACAGCTGCCTTGGGTTAGGGACTCCCAGGAATAGCTGTAGTGTCTAAAGGTCCTGCAGCAGACCAGCTAGCTAAAGATTTACTATCAAACATCTCCTTTTGTACTCGTGGATGAAAACACCATCTACTGCAGCACCTGGTAAGGGCTGGTGTGCAGGCTGTAAGCAAGTCTACAATCTTGATGGAGTCCAGAGCTGTCCTCAATACCACAATCTGATCATACTCTCTACCTCTTTTGGATGGATGAAATTTGCAGGTAGAAGCCTCTCCCTGGTTAAGCCCTCTGTAGTTCCCATGCTTGGGAGGTCTTGTGGTCTCTCTACAGCAGCAGAAAGAGGTATGTGGACCAGACTTCAGAAGCCACCACCACAGATAGCACACAGAAAGTATATGACCAAACACGGTGATGTTGAATTTGTAAAAGCTACTGATTCCAAAGGAATCCCGAAGAGGCAAACTGGTTCAAACACACTGTGAAACAGACAGTGCAAGAGGCCGAGCAGTGCCAGGCTCCAGAACTCTGCAAGTAAAATAACTAGTAATTATGTTTCTTAAGAAGAAGGGCAAATGGCTAAGAGAAAAAAAAAATAATAATAATAATAAAAAAAAATCAAACATACCCACACAAGCCAAGTCAAATCTGGGTTATAACAGAATATAACCACTAGCATCCAGTATCACGCAAGGCAACTCAGAAGTTGGGAGCTTAGCAACACCTGCAGTCCCACATGCCTATGCACCAACTAACCACAAGAGGAACACCAACAGATATCATTAGGGCTAAACGAAATCTACTGACATAAAGACTATCTGGCCATGCAGACTTCCAGCAATAACTGCAAGTTTTTACAACACTTCATCTTAAAAAAAAAAAAAGTTTAGTTGCTGTCTTTCTCTACAGCACAAAGTTTTGCTCAGCTCTATTTTTGACATGTAGCTATAAAGTGCTGATTACAATAAACAAGATAAATCTGATATAGTATCCAGCACAAATGACAGACCTCTGCCATGGACTGCATCGTAGTAAGTCTGCTGTACTCTTTTTCCAGCATATCCAGCTTTTCCAATTTAGACTGAACATGTGTTTGATCAAGCAGCCGATCGCTATCCAACGAACCCTTGAAGGGAGAAGTGAAAAGCAAAACAATCGTAAGCACAATAAAACAAGACCATCTATAGTAAGCCTTGTGCCTGCAGCACAAAGGAGGCCCATAAACAGTCCAAAGGAACTACTACTTCCTCTGTGTATTTTTAAATGGTGTTACAATTTGAGAGCAACTGTGCTACTGCTCCATCAATGTTGGGAACCTCACACTCAACCAGATCCAGATGGGAGAGAATTCTGCAATCTTGCCTTCCAAATCCAATGTGGTAAATAAATAAATAATCATTATTTTTCTATTAGACATAGCTTTAATTTTTTTTTCAACGAATATCTAATAGAGTGAAATAGGACAGCCACAGACACCAATGAATAGAGCTGTAGGTGCTCCATAGTCCTGTAAAACAAAATTCAAGCTCATTTTAGATATAGGCCAAATCCCAGAGTCACCCATGGTAGGAAATAGAAATTTTACTATTATTTCTACAGAATCGTATTTCAGCCCCAGTTTAACAAAAGTAGCACTAGTAAAGAAAATCCAGAAAGACCTGAAGAGTGTAAACACAAAAGGGAGGTTTTTCCCAGTGGCACACAGGTATAACACTGAGGGAAAAGGATGAGCTTCTGCAGTAAGCCAATCATGCAGAAACAAACAATTCTTATTAATATCAGAGCCTGATACTGCCTTAGAGACAGGTGCACACAGGCAGAAAATACCAGGTCCAGATAAGATTAGGAAATTTAAGTAGGAAAATTATCCACACCTAAGTATATAAAAGCTAGCTGAAATAGACATCCACACTTAAAGATATTAAAGTCAGACTATGAAAAATCATGACATAGCTCATGATTTTTATACTTTAACTCTGAGATAATCTTGAGAACAGACCTGTTTCTCCAAGAGGTGTGACTTCTCATTTTCTGCATGCTGGATCATTCTTCTCATGTAGTCCAGCTGTTTCTCTAAAAGGGTGCACCGAGACTCAGCAGCTGCCAGCTGAGAAGACAGTTCTGAAGATAACAAAAAGCAGAAAAGTGAAATCATGCCCTGCTTGTTCCTGGGACTTTTTTGTTTTCAGGACAGTTCCAAAACAAACAAACAAACAAAAAAGGACCACCTAAAGAAACCCATTGATTAAGCCTAAAGAACTTCTGTATGCATGCAAATCCCTAAAACAAAGTATGCTTTAAAAATTATTGCTCGTAACTCCAGGTGTCACTGCAAAGTAAAAGACACTGAACAAAGTAAATAAAAATAATTAATTAAAAAATAATTCTCAGTAGAGAAAAGACATGGACCTGTTGGAGCAGGTCCAGAGGAGGGCAACAAAAGTGACCAGAGGGGTGGAACACATCTCCTATGAGGACAGGCTGAGAGAGTTGGAGTTGTTCAGCCTGGAGAAGAGAAGGCTCCAGGGAGGCCGTTCAGAACTTAAAGGGGGCTTATAAGAAAGAAGGGGACAAACGTTTTAGCAGGGCCTGTTATGACAGCACAAGGGGTAATGGTTTTAAACTGAAAGAGGGAAGATTTAGACTAGATACAAGGAAGACATTTTTTACAATGAGGGTGGTGAAACACTGGCACAGGTCGCCCAGAGAGGTGGCAGATGCCGCATCCCTGGAAGCATCCAAGGTCAGGTTGGACAGAGCTCTGAGCAACCTCATCTAGTTGAAGATGTCCCTGCTCATTGCAGGGGGGTTGGACTAGGTGACCTTTAAAGGTCCCTTCCAACCCAAACTATTCTACAATTCTGTGAAAATAGTTTTATGCATTGCTAAAACTCAAGTTTCATCCACATCAGTGTTCTGTCGTATCTATATAAAGTTTGCAAACAACCTTGATTTTTCTTTGAGACTTCAGTCTTGTCATGTTCTTTGTGTTGCATTTGTTCACTTAGTACTTTTTTGTAGTCTGCTGTTTCTCTGCTGAGGTGTTTTACGTTCTCCTCGGCCTGAAGCCGTTCCAACTCCAGTCGACGAATTTTTTCCTGGAGATTCTTCAGAGCAGAAAATATTGCTGTAATTGAACAAGTACCTTTTGTTAGATACCATTAAATCACCACTTCAAGATAACACTGAACTTGAAACATCTTGATAAAAGCATGTTATGTAAGAAAGACACAGTGTTCCTTACCAGCATCCAAGACTCCTTCCAGGAATTAAGGCCTGCTTCCCTTTAAACCATAACTGATCCTAAAACTAATCTCAAATGAATAGATGCCCTTGGTGCACACCTTCATCTGAAACATTCTGGGAAATGGATGCATCCTTCCCAAACAAGGCACATAAATATTCTGTAGATTAAGTGCAAACAGTGCATCTTCTGACTCTTTTATCAAAAGGAAATGAAAGGTCACAACTAGAGAGTTAAAACAGTGGCAGTTCTCTACATTTTTACCCTTCTGCAAGTGCATGCTAGCACAACAAATACACAAACACAGTGTTCCTATGAATGGTCAGACAGCAGAATATAGCTTGGCTATTACACAGGCTATAAAAATGTTTATTTCTCTAAGTGGCAGCTCTCCTTGCACTTATGTTCCCCTCCTCCCCCAAGACATGCATCTCCTTTGACCTGAACAACTTTACCTCTTCCTGTTCTGACAATTACTCAACAAAACCTTTATATATCCATCACCACAAAAAGAAAAGCAGTTGTAATAGAACTCACATCACCTTGCAATTAGACCATCTGCTGGTAATCTGATGTTATTACATCTCTTAGCTGTATTGTTTAATTCTGCAAAGCGAACCACAGCCATAAGCCCTTTCCCCTATACAGTCCTGTTAAAGTAAAACACAGGAACATCTGTACAGACAGCTCATATAGCAGACTAATCTGCAAGGTCACATTAACCCACTCCTTTGTGCTTAAACCCACTCTAGAGAAAGAACACACCACCTTTATTACTGAACGCATGAGCACAGAAAAGTTGAGACTGCATATTTGTTCAAGCATCAGATTACCAAAAAAAAGAGAAATAATTACCAGCATGAGTTTTCCAGAGTAAAAACTCATCAAATGTTGAAATGCAGAATAGCACATTCCAATATCAGATCAATAAAAACTACCTGCTTTAAGGTACCTGTTAAGCAAATAAGTGGGTGACAGCAGTCACAGTTAAGGTGAAGTTACAGATAGCTTGGTGCTGTTTGCAGGATCAGAGTCACCAACTGCACCCTCTTCTCTTTACTTATGTTACTGTAACCAGGATTCAGTAGAAATGGGCATAGCTGAAACTATGAACAGCTTTGTTACTGTTATCCTTAGAGCTAAATTGAAATCTCTGTATACTTACAATAATGACGAACAAAATACAGGAATGAAGCAATTCAAGAAATGAATAGATATGGGTGAAACCCAACAGGATGCCAAGTATCGTTCAGTCATCCTTATTGGAGTATTAAAACCAACTATGTATGCTGAGACACCCGTATAGACAACACAAAGAAATTCAAACCAAAATAAGCAGAGTTTACTATACTCAATTTCAGGATTTTTCAATATGATATTTTTTTTTAAATTAGGAGGTGGGAGGAGCAGTAAGGACCCCCAAGAACAATCAAATCTACTTTCTCATCTGAAGTTAATTCTGATATCCTTAACCCTACTAAAGCAAACAAACAAACCACAACATTTTTGCACTTTTAAAACCTATGCAAAAAGAGTAAGACATCGGGTTATCTGTCTGTTAGATTTATTTTTCTTAAAAATTTTACTTTACTTTTTTTTTTTAAGAGAGACATTTCATAATTTTTAAAAAGGAATATAATTTATCAGATTGTCTCCCTCCACCTGTACTTATTTCAGAGTTGGCAGATTTCCTGCTTGAAAAGAGTTGCCAAGTGAAAACTTGAAAGTCGAAAGTTTGTCACTAATGCAACATGTAACACAATCTACAAAAATACACCTGCATCAGCAATTCATAAGGAAGCTCCTTCCCGCACATCCACATTTTTATCTGTCACAAGGTTCCTTTAGTTTTGCGTCAACTGCGCTCTCAAAAGTGACGACACTGAGCATGAGAGCATATACTGCATTTTAAATAGCACTTCAAGAATTGAGATTTCGTCTGCTAGGTCATTAACGTAGAAGTGTCTAATAATTCAGACATGAATTATGTACTGGAACAGGGACTTGAGCCTATCATACTGATTTTTTTACGTAGTTTGAATAATATTAAGATTCATCCTAAATATTTCTCACTTTTCTCCTTATAAGGAAAAAATGTCAAGTTTTTCATGCAATTCCATGCAACTCCAGTCTTAAAGGGAGTATTTTTGCGGTGACCCTGAGCCAAACAGCTCACATCAAAGGATCAGTCCTGCTCTAGCCTCCCAACTCCCAGCTGTACTTATCTCAAGGCAGCTCTGGAGTCCGTCTTACTGCGCAACAAACCAATTCACTAAAGTAACAGAAAACTAACCAACAATGTTTCTGTTCATGTCAGGTCAGGCAAGACATATCTGTTTATCTGGAGATGAACACCAGGACCAGAGTGGGAAAGAAGGGAGACAGAATAGCCTAGAAACAAGGAAAAATAAATGGGAGTAAAATCACCTCCCTTTTCAGTGTTGCGAGCTCTCAGTTCAGCACGACACCGAACACTTTTCTGTATCCTCCAAGTCTTCACTCACATGATAAATATTCTCACCACACCCTTTGTCCATGACAAGCCTTCCCACTTCAACAGGGTGAAACCTCTTCCTTTGCTCCAAACCATTTTGGGGACTAATGTCTCCTTATTTCAAACTCATCTATGAACTCAGGAGAGGAAAGACTGAGGGAGAGGAGGACTGGAAAAGGGGCAAAGAAAACATGTCACGACAGTTTCATAAAGTACTCAGTCAATTTTACAGCTCTCCCCTATTGAAGGGGAGCATCTTTCTCCAGATGCGAGTTTACCTTTTTCATCAGGTATTCAGAGAGAGAAGTTGAAAGAACCTACAAAACAGATGACCTCCACATCACTGGGGAGTGATAAAGGGATAAAAAGACTGCAGCCTTTGTAGATGTGGACATACGGTATTTCACCACATGATTTGGAAACAGGTAAGAAAATAACTTTGTTGAATTATTACCTCTGCTGTTGCTTTCAGGATATGGAATTACTGGTTTCCGTGGGGAGCGCAGCAAATCTGAATTAATAAATGGCTTGTACGTTGGATATTCTATAAATGAAGTTGCAGAGAGTCCATCTGTGGCTGATGCAGAGTTATGAGTTTTGTGCAGATCATCCTGAAAACAAAACAAAGCTGTTATTCAGCATATTGGTTTCCCTGTCACAACAAAAAAAAAAGTAGAACCCAATTAGATGACGTGTAGAAGTATTGCTGCTGCAGGAGACTAATACAGCTTTTGAGGTATTTCCTTCCTTACAGCCTTAGGCTGTGTCATTTTTACATCCAATTCCCGTTCACTAAAAACGGTGCTAAAAAGAAAATGTCTTTTCCATACTAGTTTCTGATTTCCACTTTTGTTTTCTACTTACTTTTACTGTCTCTTGCTTATTGTGAGAAGGTAACACACCAGTCAGTTGGAAAATAACCACCTTCTTAACTACCGATTATACTTACCACACATGAGATACTGTACTAAGGTGGCCAAAACTGATAGAGCACAGCCAGGACCCCAGTTCTACATCCACTCATGCAACGTAACAGCTCACTGACGGTAGATGGGGCAGAGGACACCCTCTCTCCTCACCTCGCCCTCCCAGCTGCATAGCCCCAAGCCCTCTTTTCCACTGGCTTCAACTCATCTTCCCTATCCTTCCATGAACAGATTGCACCACACATAGACGACTTTATGCTACACCCAATTAGTGATACCAGCACAAGAAAAGCAGCAGCACATCGTGGCCAGGAATGTAGCTCTGCCTCTAAGCAGCAATGTGCTCTTATATCAGCTTCAGACTGTTCTCAAAAACATGGCCACAGAGACCACAGATTTCCCAGCAGTCTACGCCAACGTTCCAAACGTTTGCTGTGGTTTGGACATTGCAATGACCAGAGGGGACCACCGAGCTGCGAACACCCTGTGCAGTCAGGATACCATTAAACCACGTGCTTTCTAACAAGAGTCTTCTAAGCCAAAGAGCCACAGCACTCATATACTGTGCTTATGGATTTGATTCAAAAACTGGCTACCTGGCCTAAGCCTTCCGATTTGTGTATATGAATTAAATAACATATGAATGCTTATTTTTAACGTGCTCTTAACTGGACCCACCACTAAACATTTCAGTAACAAAGTCTGAAGGTAATCCAAGAGAGAAGTGGGCTGCAGACAGAAGCAATGCTCCTACAGCTTTCCACAGAGCATTTCCTTGACTAATTTGACATCCGAGCAATTGCTGATATTGGCAGGGGTTTTTTTTAAGCTTTTGCAAATACCAGTTATTGGGAGCATATTGTGACCTAAATTAAAATACAGCAAGTATTTGTGTAAGTATCTCATCGCAAATTAGATAACAGCCCAAAACGCATTACGAGAAAAAACTAATATAGGGGGAAAAACTAAAAAAATGTACAAGTTATTTAAAGCCTATACACAGCTATTTTCCACTTAAAAACAAAGTGATCCATTGTGGAC
The DNA here is from genome assembly GCA_013398815.1 of Ibidorhyncha struthersii. Taxonomy (NCBI): domain Eukaryota; kingdom Metazoa; phylum Chordata; class Aves; order Charadriiformes; family Charadriidae; genus Ibidorhyncha; species Ibidorhyncha struthersii. The sequence goes on from VZSZ01007407.1 coordinate 321,133, forward strand.
ACGAAAATTAGGACCCTAAGTACCCTGAATGTATCAACCAGTGTTCCTAAGCACAGTTTTATGAATGCTGTGCAGTTTGTGTTTATAACATTTTCCTACGCAACCTAAGTGCTTTTCTTGGAATAACTGCATTCACACAAGAACTTTTGCTACCACTGAAAGCCCATTAGAACACTAATACGTAGTCAAGAATATATTAACAAAATATTTTGAACAGATTTTTGCGTGCGTGCATGTACGCACTGTTTTATGCTCAGCAGTTGTGTTGGTCTAACTTTGTAGAATGTGTAATGTTAAAACCATTAATGACTGCCTGCTAGGTGCTAACATTAAGACCTGAACCTCACTCTTGCAAGAATACCATCAGTGCTACAGGATGCTGAATGCACAATAATGAATAAGACCAAATGTAAAAATGAACCAAGCAAAACACAGCACTTTATGCAGCAAGCAACAGAATAACAGGAGCAGCACAAACCTCAGCAGCCCAAACAGCAGAAACTACTGATTCAAGTATCAATCTGCTATTATTATCTGATATTGATTCAAATCAAAGGTACCCCATGAACCAGGCAAAAGAAGAGGGGAACGAGACTGAAAGCAAAGTAGGACTACCAACATCACAGCTTTTCTAGATGTCTTTATTTTCCATCTGTAAAGTCTTGTCTGTGAATTAAAAATAATTACATAACCCCCTCCAAACTACAGGGGTTTTGTGGTTGTTTTTACTGGCGTAAGTAACACTTACCCAGCCAACAGCAGACTAACCAAAGGGAAAAGCTCGCATACCCAAACACTCGAACACCAAGTTATACAAAGCAAAACAAATAAAGGCTTTGGACTAGAGCTGCATGTCTTCTGAATTCCACCTGGATGCAGGGTACAGGCACTATTTTGAATAGCGTAACAGTCAGCACAGATACCTGCTTGACATACGTACTGAAAAAATTATGCTGAAATAGTCTGTTGTATAGGTAATCATTCTTTGCTTCAGTCTAAATAATCACTTGCTACCAGGTATATTTTCCTTAAACATTTAAGGAAAAAAGACTGTTTCACAAACAGTGACTTCTCAATACACCTGAGTGAAAAACTGAGAAAGTTTATGAAACAACATCAAGGAATTTCCTATCACAAATCTCAGACTGAAATATCACACCAATTCTTTGCTCTTCTCTTCACTTTCTCTCAAGCCATTAAAAATTACTTAAATCTGTTTCCGCTCTTGGAAATTCTCATGGGGAGCATCACACTGTGATGCTCAGGAAAATCCTGAAACATAGAAAAATACATATGAAAATCAGGGAACTCTGTACATTTGTTCTGAACCTAAGCTAGGCCACATTTGCTAAGACTCCTCTCTTTCTGGGTACTCCCTATAGCCCTTAAGCCACACTAAAGCCTCATAATCGTAAATGAAGAAGCTTAACTGTCCTACAGGGAGCTAAGTGCACCAGTATGATGTAATAGTAGCAAGTAGAGCACATTTAACCTTCACAGGTCTGAGGACATTACCTTCCAAAATCCATTGCTGCTACCATCGCCTGCCTACTCAAGCATGCCAAAGGGAACATCAAAAACACAGAGCAGTGATAGCTTAACACACCAGTAGCATGCATTGACCTCCTGAAGTCACAAAGCCTAAACACAGTGGGGAAACAAAAGAGGCAGAACCTCACACGGGAAGTTTTCAAATAAGAATCAGCAACTTGGGGCAGAGGGACAGTTTTCAAACCACGCAACTTGTGTAGATGGTAAAAATGACCTACCATAACATTGTTACTTCTCTGATGCAGTAAAGAAACACTGCACACCATGAAAAACTACCCAGAAGGCTATTGATATCAGTGACATACCAAATGTTTCAGCAAAAAAANGTTTTTCTCATTATCATACACATTTTGACTAGATCCATGGACAGTAAAAATAACAATTTATAAATAAACTGTAGAACCAGAGAGGCAGAAAAATGCAGAAAGTCTCTTGGGCAATAACTGCAGCAAGAAAGCATAAAAGCACCCAGTCAGCACCTCTGGTACCAGCACTTTGACACTGGGAAAAGGGACTTAACTCCAGTGGGTGTATTGTAAGTTCTTACATGGGTGCTCTGAATGGGGGGAATCAAAAAAAAAACCGAAGCTTGGTAATGTTTTAAGTGATAGCCAGTAGTCCTCATGCTCTGTTTTAAAAGAAAAAAAAAAAAAAGCTGAAATAGGGGAAAATTATCCAGAGACTGGGTGGAAAAAAAACCCCACAACAGAATAACCAGGTATTGAGTTCAATGAGCATAAAATAGCCAAGTACTCAGTTACCAGGACTTTCAAAATAGCCATTTTGGAGGGACAACCTCAATTAGCAGCCTGCCCTTGTCCCTCAGTACTGCATCACTGGGGGAGCAGGGAAAGAAGAACAGCCCCTATCACCCAGAGGCCAACCCAAATGCTGTCTGTGCCTGCCTGATAGGGAACTAAGTCAGAAGTGCTCCAAATTTAAATAACATAAGCAGTTAAAAGCAGACATTCAAAAACTAACTAAGTCAAGCCATTACATCAAATAGGGATAAAAAACGTTGGCACAATAGAGTACTTTTTTTGTTAAGCTTGTGCTGTAGCATGCAACTATTTTCAAAGTTCAGAAAGTGTAAAGTTTGCTTTTTTCTTTTTTTTCAACACATACAAAAAGTCTTCAGTGAGCAACTTTTTTCCTAAAAGTTTCGGTTTACTAACTAAATTAATTAACAGCCTACATTCATCTGCTTAAGACTAAAACTAGTTTTCTGCCATCCTTCTCTATGCATGCCAGAAAAAAATACCAGTCAGGAAGGATGGAGGAGTCCTCTAATCCTGCTGTCACCACTCTTGCTGGTACCGGTGTAAACATGGTGCCACACTGCAGAGGAGGAGACAAACACAAAACACGGAGCTGGGTGCCCACCATGCAGCTATAGAGACCCCAGACCATAAACCCTCACAAGACATATCTTGCACACCATCACACTGCACCGTTTTCACCACCTCTGCTCCTCCAGAGGATGCATAAGGCACGGCTACTCGCAAAAAAAAAAAAAAAAGAA
>VZSZ01007407.1:326469-437684 GCA_013398815.1 Ibidorhyncha struthersii
TGTGTGTGGGGGGGTCGGTCACCGGCCGCAGCCCCGGCGGGAGCAGCCGTTCCGCGGGCACGGCCGGCTGCGACGGCGGAGATTCGCACCCGTGGGGACCCTAAAGAGGGCAAAACCGCCGCAAAATGACCTGCCCGCCCCAAAATGACCTGCCCGCCGGCCCTTGGCAGCCCGAGCGGGTCGGGTGAGCGCGGTGCGGGGTCAGATTCGGTGGCGCAGCGGTGTCAGCGTGTGCGCGTTCCCCTCATTGCCTGGGGAAAGTTTTCCGGGGGTGTGTTTGTCGGCGAATTCAACGCTATGCAATTTTATCTTTAGCAAAACTAACACGATATGCAAGAAATGCGCCCAAAACGTGAAGCAGTTTGGAACGGTGAGTATGATCTTAGTTCTGAATGTTGGGGTTAAGTTCATTCGTGTTTTTAAATTAAAAAGCAAAAGAGTTCTCTTGCAACTAAACTTCTTGTTTTCTTTTTTGGAGAAGGAACAAATATTACCTTTCAGAAAGGTGATGCAAATTACCAGCAGCTCTTGATTTCCTTTGTGGCTTACAGTTTCTTCTTTCAAATTGAAATCCGTTGTGATTATATGTAGCTTAACAGATATGAATAATATCGCTATGCATAGCAAAACCAATGTTATTTCACTTATGCATGTAAAGTTATTCTTCACGTATTATCATAAGCGCACACTTAAAGGCAGAAAGACCGTTAGCTGCCTGTGTTTTTAATGAGTGGTAAATGTGGAACTCTGATAACACCACGTACTTTATATTATGTAAATTTTAAAATTTTTAAATGCATGTTAATCATGTTGAGCTATTAAGTCGAGAAGATATTATGAGTGTCAGCCGTATGCATGTTACTTTGCATTTTCTCATCTTGAATTTCAGCTTCAGTTCTGTTAGAAAAATTAATTTTTTAAATATATGAATACGCACACTGTATCTGAGTGCCCTGCAGATACCAGTTGATAGAAGGTATCGAGATAATCTTGCTGTGAAACATGGTGCATAACTTCTGTATACTTGACAAAAGCCATATTAGATGAAATTCAGCTTATTTGAGAAACATAACAGCTGTTGGTATGTAGTCAGGCATTTTGTGAATGTAAATGTAAACTGAACAAAGAGCATTCTTTTAAAAGCTTAAAATGTAGCAAAATGAAGTGCAAGACAGATCCAACAATGTTTTTTAATCAGTAGTTCATCAAGAAAAGGAACCGCATTGAAGATAATCAGCCATTTCTAACCTATGAAAACTGATGGCAATTTTATTTTCCAGCAGTGTATTATTCTAGTTGAGCATATGATATAACAGTTGATAACCTGACCTGATGTTATCTGAAGTCTTTTGTTCTTTTATTTTTTAAAAAAGTTTCCTGTAGAATTGCAGAGATCAGGATACTAATCTTGGAGCCACAGGGTTATCAAATCCATGAGTAGGGGAGAGGGATGTTTTCAGAACCTTCCAATCTGAAAAAATGATTACTAATCTAAAGTTTTTTAAGTAATTTCTTTAGTAATGTAGTAAAACAGAGGAAAAATGTCATTGTATTTAAAAGAAAATTAAAAAGAGGAAGGGATAGAGGTGAGCAATCGCATTGTATGTGTTTCTTTCATTGAATACGTACTTGGTTTTTCATGGAAAGTCCAGACTGCTTTTGACCATTGAAGGAGCATCATTTTAGGGGAAACGTTTAGTACTGAAGATAGAAATGGTAGGAAAAAGGTTCTTTAAGATAGGTTATATGAGGCCCTAGTAGTTTAGAAGCATCATTGTGTGATTTGAGCTACCTGTGTTCATTACAGAAACTGTAAATGTATTAACTTGACTTCAACTTACCTGTTTTTCAGCCCAAGCCTTGTCAGTATTGTAACATTATTGCAGCATTTATTGGCACAAAATGTCAGCGTTGCACCAACTCGGAGAAGAAGTATGGCCCACCTCAGACATGTGAGCAGTGCAAACAGCAGTGTGCTTTTGATCGAAAAGAGGAGGGAAGAAGGAAGGTAGGCTTTGTTCCACAGCTGTAGTGGCTTAGGCTGACAACCAAGTTCCTACTTCATAAGAGAAAGATTAACAGAAATGTACCTTAAGTTCGCTAATATTACATTAAAGTTGCTGTGCTGTGCTTTACAATATTTGAATTAAATTTTGCAACTTACATTTATGTTAGCTGCTGAGCTAACTTACTTTAAATTAAATCACACTTTTAAAAAAATCAGCTTAAGTGTAAGCTGACAATCGTAGCTGGTTAAGCAGCTGAATGGTTCACAGGGCTTTGATTTCATTTTTATTTCCCCATCCGTTGGATCTCACATATGTCTGTAACTTGAATATGTCAGTTTACTGCTTCTGATTTGCCTGCCATGCCTTAAAATACAGCAGCAGAGAGGTAGACTGCTCTGAGCAGCCCTTTGTGTTCTGTTTTCTTAAATAGCTTTGGTGAGCGCCACTTTCTCATTCCAGAAGGTGCTGAGGAAATGACCTCAAAAGCCTCTTGCCTGAACCCAAGAATAATGCTGTTTTTGCAGAAGAATTTACTTGGTACAAGTAACACGTTGGCTGGACATCTTGATTCTGCCTGGAATACGATGGGTTGAGAGAGGGTACATGGTGTCTAAACTAGAAATGACTTGTCCTTTTAAAAAGTTACTGTCACTTCTGTGATGTAGAGCAAGTCCAACATTTGCTAAGACTGCTTTCTAGCGTAACTCTAAATGACAAAAAGAAATGGGATATGATTCACTTTACTAAAAGATAATGTGCATACATTGGAGATATGGTAGTACTATTCCGTACCAAAGACATGTATGAATTTTTCCCAGAGATAACAGATGAAGTGAAACAAATTTTTCTTGTAAATATTTAAGTACATCTTTCTAGTGCAAGTATAGTTGGGAAAAAAACCCTCTATGATTTATTTCCCCAAAGGTTGATGGAAAGTTATTGTGTTGGCTCTGCACACTGTCCTACAAGAGAGTGCTACAGAAGACAAAAGAACAGAGGAAGAGCCTAGGATCTTCACATTCTAACTCCTCATCCTCATCTCTTGCTGAGAAAGACCAGCATCATTCAAAACACCACCACCATCACCACCATCATCATCGTCACAGCAGCAGTCATCATAAGTAAGTATTTCAACAATTAAAGTAGCTGTTGGTACCTCTTCCTCTTCTGTGTTCTGTTCATCCTGAGGTAAATCAAAGGAAATAAGAAATGCTGTCTAAACCATGAAATCAAAAGCAGTAGCAGAATGTTGTTCTGCCGTGGTCTGTCAGAGTTCTTGTATTCTTGCAGTTCGGATGAAGGGAGATCAGCAAAAAGCAGAAATTCTTGGTGATCATCAAACTAGTCGATGTTAAAATTGGTAGCAAGTCTAGAAAAGAAACCCACGGAATGGCTACAGAAAGAAGTTACTGAGGGATAAACTTGAATTTGGCTTTCTAAGCAGTAACTGCTGTGTGATAACTGCTATTTTACGTGCATTTACCATGGATTAAAAGGCGCCTATTAGCAGTGAGCACAGAACAGCTGCTTCGCTCAGAAACCTCACCCTAACTTACTTCATTCTGACTTCGTTTGCATGCACATACTTGCAATTAAATAGAGAAGCAGAAGCAACGGTGTGGGATCACCCTCAGTCTAGAGTCTAGGACCAGTTTGTATCTCTTCGCTAGTTTTTATAATCAAATCTTGCTGGAATAGGCAGTCTCTGAGTGGCTGTCATACAGACATAGGAAAATAACGCTGTCAATTCAGTTACTGGCACTCTGATAACATTCACAGTTTTATCCCATCTTCTGCAACTTTTCTCCACATGCCATCTCTGGCCATGGCGTACCAGCCTTAACGAACGTACTCAGTTTATTTAGTTGTAAATCACAGAATTGATTTATTTTTTTTATGCCAGTATAATGGTAGTCACGATTCTTATTTTCATTGGTAGGCTTAAGGCAGCATAACTTTAAAACTACTTATTTTATTTTTATTTTTGTGATGGGTAGTAAATACTACAGCTGCAATGGTAATGACCTTGATCCCAGACACAAAAACACTCTCATTCTAACCTTCACTTTTCTAGCGCTTGTAATTTTCCATCTTGACTGAAACTTGCCTGACTAAACGTGGCTTAAAGATAGAAGCAAAATAAGCTGGAATGATATTGGGAATGAGGAGAAGTGCACATACTTTCACTTAAAAAAAAAGAGAAAAATAATTTTTAATTTTTTTTTAGGAATTTGAAGAAGAAAATTACTCTTGTCATGCAGAGAGTTGTTGTACTGTTCCTGTTCTCTCAAATCTCTGCAGAAAATAGAATTACAACAAGCCAAATCTAATTGAATGCATGTGGCAGAGATATACTCAGAATTAAATAAAAATGAGTTAGCTCTTTACTACAGAATAGAGCTTCTAATATACGTGGGAGTTATAAAAGTAAGCGTATCTCTATACAGATCATAAAGTTCCTGGTTTGGCACCTTTTTTCTGTAGGCTGCTGTGGGTCTATTGCTTCTGGTCCAATAAATATGACTTTTTCCCTATCCCTTGCAGTTATTGTTAAGATGAAACAGTAGAGACAATGAGGTAGAAATACAGATTCATTCAACTACTTCACTGAGTGCAATCTTCTACATTCTGCCGTTCCTACATCAATGGTGTTTTATTAGTTGCTTTTGAAATTATTGAAAACAAATCTTTAGACCTGAATAGCAGTTACTTTCAGGGATCCAAAACTTAGCTTTGGCCTCATGCCACCACATAAGCACTGCTTCAGGCAGTGTTCAGATGGCGGTATGGGAATCCCAGGAATGCTGCTTCAGACCAGCATGCAGAGTATAAGATTAGCAATATAAAGTTCACAAAAATTGGGAGGTACCAACGCAAAGGTTTAACCATCAGTCTTGAAGTCTACCCCTTGTGTCTTACAATAGTGTGAACACAACAGTGTCAGAACATGCTGACGTAGGAAAGAGTCATCTTGAATGTGACAGATAATACAACTGTCCAACTGAAAATTCATAACTGTAAACTTTCTTTATTAAAAAAAAAGGGGGGTGGATTTTTCTCAAGTACAGATACCATTCACATAAATTTAGAAATAATGGCATGTTTGGTCAGTTACCAAATACATTTCACATATTTCAGAATCAGCAGTCTGAGTCCAGAACAAGATCAGGGACTATGGAAACAGAGGTAAATATGATACTATTTATTAATTTCCTTTTAATTTATCTTGCAGTTTTCATTTAAAGGGCTTTTTTCTTGCATTTCTGGCTAGTCTCTAGCATTCCAGCTAGGAGAATGAGTTAGTTATTTTACATGTACCAAATGGTGATATTAGAGAGTTATATAGTATGAGGCTTTAGGTTTACATTTTGTTTGATTTCAGCCATAAATCCTCTGCAGCTATTCAGAATGAAACTCCAAAGAAAAAACCCAAACTGGAATCCAAGCCATCAAATGGAGATAGGTAAAGTTGTATTTTTGTAAAGCTGAGCCATTTCAACCAAATAGAGCACTGATACATGGCCAGTTGCTTCTTTTCTTTTCTTTTTGTTTTTTTCTTTTGTCTGAAGAATGAGGGAGGTGAAACTGTTGTCCAGCCAGATTGATTATTGGGTGGTATCTGAGTGCTGTCAGTCAAATAAATGACTTTATTAGCAGAAAACTGGCACTGTGTTCCTGCTTTTAAGCTGTTTGGGGTTAAATTAAATAAAGCTTATGTATGAGGCGACAGTTATCAATGAAACAGTATTTCCTAACATCGGTGTTTTGTCAGTTAGATGCAGGGTTGAACCTGCTGCTTTAAGCTGACCTAGTATCTAGAGAAGTCTTTTGGACCTTAATGTATGAGACTGAATGTTTATTCTGTCTCTGGCTAAACAGTTGGAATAAAAATAAAAGGGGCTGCTTCAGTCAAAAGGTATTTGTCCCCCTCAAAGCTAATACTTAATTATATTTCTGCAGGTGTATGTAATGTGTGCCATTAGTAAGGTAATTTGCCAGTTGCATCCATTTCTGTCAGGTACATACTTTTTTTGCATTAGTCCTTAAGGATGTTTGTGGAATTATTAATTATCCAATTTGAACTTTTTAAAAAGTTACTGTTTCTTCCTTTTGATGCTGCAAGTAACTATTGCTTTTTATTTTTAGTAGCTCTATAAATCAGTCAGCAGACAGTGGAGGAACCGACAACTTTGTCCTCATAAGTCAGCTGAAAGAAGAAGTAATGTCACTTAAACGTCTTCTGCAGCAAAGAGATCAGACTATTTTAGAAAAAGATAAAAAGGTAACAGTTGCACCTGCTTAGTAAGAACTTTATAATTTTGTTTTCTATTTTGTAGTCTCCTAACTATGTCAAAATGGTGAGATAAAAGAAAAATCAGATACTTTTTTTTTTTTTTTAATATAGCAACTAACCAGATCTTACCATTTAAAGGACACATTTGGGGCTTTTGTATCATGAATATATTTTGGCTCTAAGTCAAAGAAGAATTTATCTTACCTCACTTCAGCCATCTAGAAACTAGCCATTTGGTTCATTGTTCCTCAGGCTGCGTGCCACAGGCGATGGATAAAATGCCAGACAGTCCTTTGTATGTTTTACGTATTCTAAACTGAGTCACAGCAAAGATCCCAGATACCTACATTGGCTGATGGGCACACAAGATGAGAGGAGGATTAAGAGTAGTAAGCATTCTGAGTTTAGCATAGTTTTTGTTTAGTTTTAAAGTAAAGCAACTGTAGCCATAATTAGTGAGTTGGTGTCCAAATTTACATGCACAGTGTATGAAAATTAAGTGTTTTAATTTTAAAAGATTGGTAGTGTATGTGTAGTGTAGGTTATCAAGTCTCTGTGTATGGTCAGAGACTAGAAGAATAGCTTGGATTAGACGCCTGGCAGTCAATAAAAGTTAAACAGAATAGTCAGGCCCAAATCATAGAATTGTTAAGGTTGGAAGGGACCTTTAAGATCATCAAGTCCAACCATTAACCTAACCTGACAAAACCACTTCTAAACCATATCCCCAAGTACCACATCTACCCTTTTTTTAAACACCTCCAGGGATGGTGAATCCACCACCTCCCTGGGCGGCCTATTCCAATGCTGGATAACCCTTTCCGTGAAAAAAATTTTCCTAATATCCAACCTAAACCTCCCCTGGCTTAACTTGAACCCATTTCCTCTTGTCCTATCACTTGTCACTAGGGAGAAGAAGTCAGTCCCCATCTCTCTACAACCTCCTTTCAGGTACTTGTAGAGAGTGATAAGGTCTCCCCTCAGCCTCCTCTTCTCCAGGCTAAACAGCCCCAGTTCCCTCAGTCGTTCCTCATCAGACTTGTCCCCCAGACCCCTCACCAGTTTTATTGCCCTTCTCTGGACACGCTCCAGCACCTCAATGTCTTTCTTGTAGTGAGGGGCCCAGAACTGAACACAGCACTCGAGGTGGGGGCTCACCAGTGCTGAGTACAGGGGGAGGATCACTTCTCGAGTCCTGCTCACCACGCTATTCCCGATACAGGCCAGGATGCCATTGGCCTTCTTGGCCACCTGGGCACATTGCCGGCTCATGTTCAGCTGTCTGTCCACCAACACCCCCAGGTCCCTCTCTGCTGAGCACCTTTCCAGCCGCTCCGCCCCAAGCCTGTAGCACTGCATGGGGTTGTTGTGACCCAAGTGCGGGACCTGGCACTTGGCCTTGTTGAACATCACACCATTGGCCTCAGCCCATCGGTCCAGCCTGTCCGGATCCCTCTGTAATGACTGCAGTGAAACTCATACGTATAAGAGATTCATCCTTCAAACAACCTAATGACTGACAAGAAAAGAGAAATAACTACAAATATGTACTTGCTCTGCCTTTCTTGGACTGTATTTCTCTGCCATCTGATTAATTAGATGCTTTTAAGACACTGTCTGTAACAGTGGCTCTAGGATGTTTGTTCAGGATTCAGTAGGTTCTAAAATTGTATTAAAAATAAATTTACTGTATTTTTCAAGTTAAATTTTGATTATAGATGATGGTGGCCTATCAAAACATTGATGGTTAAGAAAGGCCCATTGATCCTGAAAGGAAAACGCTTCCATTTTTAAACCATAGTTCAGTATCTTCATTTCTACACATGAATGTGTTGTGTAAAGGATATTGAACCTTTTTTCGTTTATATCACTGTTTATATTATAATGTTGGAAGTACTTGCTATTTCAAGCCTTTAAGCAGGTAATGTGAAAGAGCTGAACAGTCTGTTATGGGTTGTCTTTAGGTATTTTCTTTAAAGGACAGACATTAAAGCCCTGATCTCTCTCTTACAAAGCCAGGAGAAGATCATGAGCCAGTAGGAAATTCACTTACCTCTTTTTATATTTGATCTAGTGGGCAAAGCTAACAAAAGGGGTAGATAAGGAAATGTCACCTACTTCTGCGTAACCACTGCAGTAACTTGGTTTGTGCTGTTACCATAGGGAGACCATCTGATAATTGTAATGTCCCCATTGCTAAAACTATTTATTTGTCCTCAGAGTACTTTGAACTTAGACTCCTTCAGGCATGAATTACTCACTTCCAGAATGTTGCATGCTTTCTTCAGCTGCTGCAGGGGGGAGAAAAGCTGAACACATCGTATAATGTTTGCATAGCTGAAAAAATTAAGGAATTATAGAATCATAGAATGGTTTCGGTTGGAAGGGACATTAAAGATCATCTAGTTCCAACGAATGTACTGCAGATCTTTTTGACTGTGAGACAGTAAATGTAAAGTCATGTACTGGGACAAAAGCCTGAGCCAGACCTGTGGGAGATTCCTGCTAAGATCTTGTCCCAAGACTTGTGCAGGGACAGCATTTGAACAGTTTGGAGGGCTTGAAATGAAAAACCTCTGAAATGTATAACGTATGGCAACAAAACCAGTACACCAGCTTTACAGACAGTCCTCATTCATCGCGTTTTGTTTAGAGTGAAGATCTCAGCCAGGGCGTTACCAGTGCGTATTGTTCTCAGTACTAGCTTTGTTTTGCTTTCTGGATAAAGTGTTAGTGAGACACCAAGAAGTTAATGTGGGGCCCTGGGACTTGGTCGTTAGGAAGGGACCGCGATTTACTGAATGCTCACAGGTAGTGCGTTTGCTCATCTAGTTGCATACTTTACTATGGCACAATACTACCACTAGTTTTCTTCATATTTAGTTTGTGGTATGTGGTGTTTGTGCTGGGTCCCCTGGAATTTACAGCAGCCGTAGGTACATACCTTGAGCAGCAGTCTGGGTACAGTGAGGTGTATATCCTTGTACCAAGATATCCACACTTTGTTTAGGACCATTTGATTGACAGTTCTTTTGAATACCTTGTTTGACTCCACGTGATCTGACACATCCTAAGGTTGGTAATGGCAGTCTTGGTAGTCATTTTAGGAATGCGTGTTCTGGTTTGTTATAGCGAGCTTCTTTGATAGCAAAGAAGCTTCATTTCCTGATAAACCCAAATTGACCAGAGAGGTTCAAAATAGCCAAGTGAATCTGGGATGCTTTGGGGAACTAAACTTTCTAAAGAAGTGGTTCCTAAAACTTCTGGGTTCATATACAGCAAACTGTTAGTAGTTCACCCAGCTGCATGTGCTTCCAGAAGAAGCATTCAGCTGCTTGGATAGAAGCATATATCACAATTTAGAAAGACCTGCCTTAGTGTATGTCATCTGGATCTTGGCCTGTCTCAGGAGAGACCCAGTGGCAGCAATACTTCAGAATTAAATCATAAGTTATTTTAACTTACATATTTCTAGTAACACACTTTAATTTACTATTGTTGTGTATCAAGAAGCAGTGAAACTCTGGAATGTATACTTCTGTTTAGGACAAATTATAGCATAAAAGGACACAAAGGAATCCTTTCTGTTGTCTTTGTATGGAAGATTTTTCATGTGTTACCATACCATATAACTGAAGAGACTTAACTGAAGATTGTGATAAGTATCTCACAGCTGAAAGAACAGATAAGATTATAAATGATTAGTCTTGTATTTGAATTTTTCTTTTGTTGAGGATTAACCTTCTTTATACAAAATCCTGAGCAAACAATATGGTTATATAAATACAGTTGTTCATGTAAAATAGACTTACTTATATTTCAAGCTACTTCTCAAGTGCTGAGCTGTCAATACTACAATAGTAAATAAATACAATGTTTCCTGAGATCCCTGAGGCTTCCGTAAAGATTTCACAGATTGATTTGAAGGTGTGTACTGTAGCAGTCTGAGGAATCTTCATAGAATTTGTGTTTTCAGTTGACAGAACTGAAGGCAGACTTCCAGTACCAGGAGTCTAACTTGAGGACTAAGATGAACAGTATGGAGAAAGCTCACAAGGAAACTGTGGAACAGTTGCAGGTGAGTAATTGCTTATTAGTACTTGAGAGATACTTCAGATGGAATTATGTATTTAGGCTGTTCGCTCATAGCAATGAAATAGTCCCAAGTTCTCGAATGGTCATTACCACATTTAACTTCGGATGCATTACCTGCTGCAGGTGACCCTGCTCTGGCAGGGGGGTTGGACTAACAATGTCCAGAGGTCCCTTCCAACCCTGACCGTTCTGTGATTGTACAGCAGTTCTGCAGTCAAAAGGCAATCTCCATATGGGTTAAACTCACTGTAAGAACTGCTTTCTAACTATAAGAGACAGAGGCTTACCTTACATGCTTGCCGACAGGTTATGTTATTTTTGTCTGTTGTCTAATCAGTTGTCAGTGTGCTATTGATCTGATTTAACGACTCAGTATAACACAATTGACACTGAAATGTCCTTTGTTAAAGCTTATATCTACTCTATCAGGAAGAAAGCCTGAATTAACTAATTAAGGCACATATAACTAATATAATTAATTAACTAATTAAGGCACATATAATGTGCCTTAGAAAGCACAGACTGAACAGATACTCACTGCAATACCTCGGATACTAAATTTTGCAATACAGGAAATGTGGTTACCCGTTTTGTTAAAAAACGAGTATGCATATCAAAAAGCATATAGAAATCTTTGAAAAGTGATCATTATCTTCACTGAATATCCTCAGCATGTACAGTTTGAGGATTTGTTTTATAAATGCAATGGGAAATTAGTGCATGATGCTACTATCTGAGACGTTTCAGTAATTCATAAAACTTTTTTTTTATCTGTATTGCAGGCCAAAAACAGAGAACTGCTCAAACAGGTTGCAGCGTTGTCAAAGGGTAAAAAGTTTGATAAAAGTGGGAGTATACTAACATCTCCTTGAGGAACTGATTATTCATGGGGTTTGCTACTCAATGTAAATTTGAGTAATTCTGTGAAGCCCTTAAAATCCTGTGTAGTGGAAAAAATATTTTTGCACACCAGATTAGTTGGCATGTTTCCTACACGTTTTTATAATTAATATGCAGCTTTTTTTAGTTACTGTTCAGATGAAATACTTCAACTGGCTTGAAGAATGTTTTTATTTTTTTGATATTGGAAACTTTTTGCCAGCAATAGTATTAAACAATTGCATAGAGAACATAGCAGTGCTCTCTCTAAAAGGACAACATGCAATAACAAACTAGGTGTACTTTTTACAAAGCAGCAACCGAGTCTTTTAAACTACACTGATGTCAGCCAAAAGTTTATGAATCTGCAGTGACACTGAACACTGGTTTCTGGCAACTGTTCTTTTACTTTGTATCAGAATATAAATTTAGAATGGAAATCATGGTGCTCTCAAGTGAAACTAAAAAAAGGCATATATGTATGTGTAAATACAACTGTAACGGTTATATTCTTAGTTATAACAAGTAATTAGTGTTTTACATTCTTGTGATAGGGATTTACTGAAAGATTATCTATTGTACAGTACCAGAGGCAGTGTGGTTTTTGTAAGATTTACTGTAGATTTTTCTTGCAAGTGCCTTTCTCCAACTGTTTATTTATAGGAATGTTGGTATTTTGTACATAAGGTTTTTATGTTTTAAAATCATGTTTAATAAATGTTTTATGTAAATATAAATGTGTGTACAGAGGAATCTGAAACAAAGATCAAAGTGGCTAGTGCAGTGCTTGAAGCAGCATTAAGAGCTAGCTAATTGATGGACAGTGAATATTGGCTTTAGGTAACCTTTGTAGCTTGTGTCTGTGAGGTGTAGAATTTTGTTAGTGCTGCTCATGCCAAACACTTCCTGAACAAAAAACGAAATGTTTTTTGCCACACTGGAGCTTAGTAGTTTGTTTGTTTGTATATTTTTCCCATTTGGCACAGCGCTGATTTTAATTCCGTAGCAGACATTGTACTCCCAATGTTATATCCTTAATTGGTAATACACACTCAAAGTTTTTTAAAAAAATTATTCCCCCTTGTCTGATTTAATGTACTTAGTGGTAACGTATGGTGATTCTTGTTAATGAATTGCAAGATTCGCATCCCCCAGTAAACATACACAATGAGAAAAGAATAGCCAAAACTAAGTCTTGAAATTAATTAAGGGAGTGGATGTGGTGTCAGGGTGGTCTGTTTTAATATTTTGGGTAGATTTTGATTCTAAATTACATCAGTTTAAGTCTAGCTCTGCTCCTAATGGACATTGGTCATATTCAGGAATTTCTATTAAACATAATTTAGTATCCTCCAGGGTCTCTGTTCAGGAAGGTGAATTACGAATCAGCATAAAGGAAGTAGACCTATGTAAGTAAAGGTTCAGTTTGTCTCTGGGTGCTGGTTGGTAACAGGGTAACTGCTTATATTTCACTAAGCTTAATTGTGTAGAATAAGCTACACACCTCTTAATTAAAGAATTAAAATCTGAAGTTCCTTGGCTGTCCACCCATGTACCGAACTATGAACACCTTTGCAGTGTGCACCTTCCAGCAGTGACGGACTACTGAGTAATTTGAAAAAAATCAAGCTATCTTGTTTCGTATGGTATACATATATTTTTATACCCTAAAATCAACTTTGTACGTTTATAAACGCTCTCCTTTAAACTTGCAAAACTAGGGTAGAGAATGTGGCTATCCATTGGGGGTGTTTTTTTTTTAATATACAAATTTATGACTTTCATTAATTCAGAGTTAGTATTTTGATACTTTTTTTTTTCCAGATGAATGGCAACCTATGTTTGGTGAAATCGGTTTTAAAACACAGAAATGTGTAGCAAATTGAAATGTTTGAATTAAGATCACTTAATGATATCTGTTCAAGCTGCAGTAAGGACATTTTAAAGGAACAAACTATAAGTGTATAAATTCTATATTAGAAATAATTGACTTCATAAATCCCAATCTGAAAAATTTTTAGGGGCTTCACAGTATTTAGTTCTAATTAAATACCTGTGGGTTTTCTTCCCTAATGTCATTTTTAACGTAAGTTTTTTAAAGTTGTAAACTAGCCAACTGAATCCCTGTCCTGAAAATAGTGTCCTGGAGCTGTAGATTATTGACATAATAAACTGATGTTCTTTAAACGTGGATCTGCGAGGGGATTGTTGTACTGTATTGTGCTTTTTAGCCTGTTTCCAGATGTTGATTAGCATTGACCAGTAATGGCCATTTTGGCTCAAGTTATTTATGTATTTTAAGCCTGTGAATATTGCGGCCCCCTTTTAGATAGTATGTCTAAATACACGTTCTGCAGTGAAGCTATTCAGCTGTCCACATGTATAGACTATTGAAATACTGTACTGGCACACATCTGACCATTGACATTTTGTACCTTTTCTAAATCCAATGTTTCACAATAAAATCTTGTCAAAACATTAATCTGTCCTTTTAAAATTATTCAGAAATTCGTACTTCTTGTTAATCCTTTGCGCTGTCGCTCGCTAAAGGTCTGTGGGGAAAAAAAGGTAGAATTTAATAGTTGCATTTAGTATTTAGATTTCTGGGAAGATTAGACACCTTGGACTGGTTACAAATTGTAATAAATTAGAGCTTCAGATTAATTTAGCTCAAGAAAATATTTTGGTTTTCTACAACTGGATTATTATATATAGAAATATTCTCTTGTAGAGAAGGAGGAAAAAAAATAAGGTTTAATTGACATCTAGCGACATTTAATAAAGCTTTCAACAGGCTTTTTTATTCTGATTAACGTCAGCACTCACGTTTAAAAGTACCTGAATTTCAGTCTTAGGCTATTAACTGTAAGGTTGTTCCTCCTTTACATACGTTGTGTACAATTAGGTGATTCTGAGATTTGAGGTGACGTTGATAAAGTTTATGTCCGTTCCCTTTCTTGTGCGGGGAGGAGTTAGGTGCCCACAGCAACATGCTGTCGGTCACGGTGGCTCCTAGTGTTTCGAGAACTTGTGCTGCAATTTGTAAGTCTCATTTTACATTTTTCTCAGCAACTGGTCTTCATCTTTCCACAATCCATCAGAATACTTCTAATTTAAAAAATAAAGTTCAAAAGGAAAAAAAAACCACAACAAAACAAACAACAAAAAACCCCAAACCAAGAAGAGAATAAGATTCTGTACCTTTCTGGTCAAGGCAATTATCTAGAAAGGGGCAATCTTTGGGTCTCAGAGCTCCACTCTTAAAACAGTGTGTATATTATATTAGGTATGGTAATGAATAGTACAGTATTCTAATACTGAATTGTTCTTAGCCCCATTTCAATGCAAATTTGCAAGGGCTTTGTTGGAGCCATTTATTTTCAATGTGGAGAGCAAGGCAAAAGCATGTGTGGTACCTAGTTTAGATACAGCTTCTGTGTGGCTCACGCAAAACGTGTAACCGGTCGTGTAATAGATTGACTCCGTGAAAGAGTTTTGCATCATTTGAAGCAAATTTCCTTAAAGAAGATTTAAACTGATGCAACTTACGTGTAGGCACTTGGGCAGTTCCAGTAGCTTCAGAAGCTCTGAATCCACACTGATTTTTTTGAAAACACTGAAGTTTATGATTGCAAATTATAATCTTAACTAATTTTATAAAGTCAAGTAAAAGCTGTTCATGCCACTTCTGTGCCTTCAAAGGAGTTACTAAATTAGCAGTTCAGTTGAAAATACTGCAATAGAAGATAGATTTTCTCATATTATGTGCAGTTCCTTTAGCTTTCCTCATGGAAAAGGTACTGATCTATAAAACTCCTTCTGTCGAATCCCACAGAAGAAGTAGGGGGCATCAGGCAACGGGACTAGTGAGGTGGAAAGAGGAGATGTTGGAGGTGCTCCTGGGGCAAGAAGCAGGGTGATGGAGGTGTAAGGGCTAGTGGGGAAAAGAAACTTCTGAGATACCCTTTTACTCATTTAAGTGATGTACTGAATCACATGGTTGGGGTGTTTTTTCCCAAGACATAGGTGATCTGTATATGTGTGAAAAAAAGCAAATCTTTAAGATAAAATGCAGCATTGCTTATGGGAGGTTTTTTGCTTGTTTATCTTTTAATGATACTGGAGTCCAAATTTGAGAAATAAACACAATAAACATCTTGATTAAATTGAAATATAAAGATGTACAATGTAAAATTCAACCTATAAGCAGTTAGTCATGCTGTTTAGGCCTAAAATAGGTAAAACCGCAACAGAGTATTGTATACCACTGCCACAGCTGGGTAAGGGTGCAAGTTTCAACACAGAACCTGAACTCATTTTGTTTGTCTATTCTTACACATTGGATAGAAATCGTCCTTGAAGATATGTCACTCGTTAGAACATGAATCATTGACATTTTCCTTCGCTTTAACCCAAACAGAAAACAGGTCTGGATTTGCCCGTTTACCTTTAATAATTGTCATTATGCTGGCACTGTTCTAACTGACCTTCTTGTTCCTGGCGATTTCTCTGGGGTATCTCTCCTTCTGGTGGGTAGAGGCAATTCTGCGTTGTGACTGGATGGGGTTTAAGGACTGCGGACGCTGGTGTGCTAGACGAGCCGGGTAAAAGTACTGACTTGTTTGCAGTGTGGGTTTTCCATCTACTAAGGCTTTCTGCCTCTTGGAGCACTTGAGTAAGTTCATTTATTTTTAATTGTCAATTAGAAAAGAGGCCTTCCAGCTTCTGAAGAATACTGAGGGCTGAAGATAAACCTGCGTCATCTTTGGATACAAAAGGTCAGTCTTAGAGGCATAAGCAGAAGGCTGCTCTTACAGTGACTTGTTTTGATTGCAGAAGGCTTGTGGACAAACAAAAATAAATTGGACCAACAAATAGGTCAGAGTTGCTTTGGACCACAGCAATGTTATTACAGGTTGGGTCAGAGGAATGTGATGAATTCCTACTATGGCTTCTGCAGGGATTAGAATTTGCAGCCTAAGTTGATTTTTCAGCTCCAGTTGTAAACCCTCCTCCCTTTTTTTAGTAACTTCTCACAATGTATTTTAAACTGAATGCTGAAAACCTGAAGATATTTCCCCGTATTTGAATCAACAGATAAATGCATTTTGCTTGATTGCAATAAAAGATGTAGAGCATTCACAAATTATTCTTCATCGGGTACATCAACTCATGTCTTTTCATTTTATGGAATCTTGAAGGTCAGTTGTGTTTATAGATGCTCCTTGGGAAACTTTTTCAACTTTCTTAGACAACTCTTTGCATAGTGGTTTTCTTCTGGCAGAATCACAGGTGTTAATTTCCCCCTAGATTTGCGTGCTCAAAATTCCACTGCAGCATAAATGGTAGAGTTATTTCCTGGATTTTTTTTTGTTCAGCCGTGGTCTGCTCTTGAAAATATTTTGTGACTATATTGATTAGAATTCAAGTTGTAAAAAAATACTATTGACTAATATAGATGTACTGAACCAAAATACTAACAGAAAAGAGTCTTTTTCAGGTAGAGATTATTCCTTTTGTTGGATGCGAATGTAAAGTCAGGCGTTTCCCTTCATTTAAGGAGGACAACTGTACCACTTAATGTGTTTACAGGTGTGATGTATTAGAACATAAAAAACCTTCCACGAAGGGGAAGAGCTGTAAGGCTGTGTTTACCGGAATAACTTCAATCGCTGCTGAGAGGTTAATACTTTTATCTGGCTGACGGCACTGAAGCAGTCAAGTAGCGCTGATACGACCTGTTGCCGTGCTATAGTTGCAAATGCAGCCTGGAACGGGAATTTCAATCATTCCCTCAGGATCCACAAGAATTTGCTTCCTGGTCACTTACCTGACTCGGGGTGCGGCATTCATTAACGTTTTTGTAGGGCGAGGTATCTTTATAACAGTAGCATCCACAAAAGTGGAGTGAGCACTCCATTCTTCCTCCTCCTGCAAAGGGGTGAGATTATCTTGCATTAAAAAACCCCAATTGCCTTGCAAGATGCAGTTGAAACTTAATTCCTGCATTCCTTGGTTGAAGATACGTCAGTCTTTCTCCTGTAATAAATCCGCTCCAGTTTTTGGGGTGTGATTGGTAGTCCACAGTGCTTTTCCCTCTTGTTTTGCATTAAAGGTAAAGATAGGTAAAAGATTTTTTTAAAGCAAGCACGCCTTTGGATCTTATTTACCAAAAAAGTGATGGAACGAACCTCTTCCTTTCCTTCCTAAGTGCTAAATTTAGTCAGAGAAAATGGAGCTGAGTAGGAATGGCTGCCTACATGAGTTTAGCCACTAGATGCTGCTTAAACCACACAGTTTCTCAGAAGTCTATGGTGGTAAGTGCTTTCTGCGCACCGTCGGGCATCCGCAGGGAATAGCTGTTCCTGCTCAGATGCAACACTGGTGCTGAAATGAGAATATCCTAAATACTGAAATAGTTGTACTTGGGAATATATTTTATGAAATTTGAAATATATTTTGGAAAATTAAGTGTAGCGATGTTAAGCATGTTTAATATAGTTAAATATAAACAAATACCTATTTGGAACAATCTTCTGTTTTCTCTGACTGCTTTACCTTAAGAAAGAGAAAAAAAACCCATTTTATAGGTCAGTAGGCTGATCCATAGAACACTGCAGCTTCACTGCTCTCATGCAAAAGGCATTGTTAGAATTGAAAATAGACTGTAGGACTTCCCAAGTAATATGGAGACTGAGAGTCCTTTTCCTTTGAAGAAGCTGCTACGTATAAGTTAAAGTCTTATTTACCCACCATAGATGTGTAATAAATCTGTAGCATTAGTTAGCTGACTTAGCATCTAAACCTTTAGAAACCATTTTTAAATGTAACCGATTTATTCACAGTATGCATAGCAATACAGAAGTGAGAAGAATATGCTTGTGACTTGGAAGAATAAGGTTTAAGACCCGTTTTCCTCTTTCTTTGAGTCTGATGCACTTCCGATACAGATTTTTCCCAGTCTGATTCTGTTAGTAGATGTATTTGAAATCTTGTGACTTTCTAGTGAAGGAGAGAGTTCTCATCACCACTGAAAAATCCAGGCTGTTTTTAACAAGTCTTGGATTCACAAAGAGGTAATTGTAGTAGAGGGGAAAAGTGTTTTCATTCGTACACTCCACAGCCATTTTGCATATTGTATTTATATATTCTATGAGCAAAGTGAAGGAGGAAGACCCAGACATGGACATCCTGGAGATAGTGCAGCAGGGGGCCACAAGGAGGATGAAGGGACTGGAGCATCTCTTCTGTGAGGAAAGGCTGAGAGAGCTGGGACTATTCAGCCTGGAGAAGAGAGAGCTCGATGGGATCTCGTCAATGTGCGTATGAAGGGAGGGTGCGAAGAGGACAGAGCCAGGCTCTTTCCAGTGGTGCCCAGTGCTAGGACCAGAGGTGATGGGCACAACACAGGGGGTTTGGACTAGATGATCTCTAGAGGTCCCTTCCAACCCTGACGATTCTGTGATTCTGTTCCCGCTGAACATCAGGAAACACTTCCATGCTCTGAGGGTCACTGAGCACTGAAACAGGTTGTCATGGGAGGTCGGAGAGTCTCCATCCTTGGAGATACTGAAAAAGCCATCTGGACATGGTCTTGGGCAACTGGATCCACGTGGCCCTGCTAGAGCAGAGGCATTGGACCAGGTGACCTCCAGAGGCCCCTTCCAACCTCAACTGCCCCGTGACTCTAAAACCGTAACAGGACAAACAGCTTTTCCTTCATCTGCTAAAATACGGTGTTTTGTTATGATAAAATAGGTCAGCAACACTTTGATGTTTTCAGTTTTTCCCTCGCTGTGTTCAGTTCATTTGAATAGAACAGAAAAAAACCCAACGGTTTCAGTAATAGCAGTTCACCTGTTAGGCAGAGTGCTGCATTACTGAAACATTTTAAATTATGCGGATGATTGTTACATAATCTTCAAGATCGTTTGGGCTTGTAAAGTAAATACTTTTGCATGAAAAAGTATTTCTATAAGCTATTTTTGGTAGCAATTTTCAAGTAAACAGAGCAGGGAGCAGTGACTTCCCATCTATTTCTTTCCCGTTATTCTGTTGCCAGCATGATATAATTCTTATAATATGCACAATCAGAAAAAGTCTGTTTAAAAATAGTAAAGTTGCCAAGAGTACTTATCTTGCTGTCCAAATCTTTAAAGCCTTTTTGCATTATTTTATTTATGTTTAGTAACAGCATTCTAAAGAAGTTTGGTATGAAGTTTGGTGAGAATCTGTGTAGTTTTGTGGTGTTTTCCCTTTATCCCTAGCCATGCGTCTTACCTTTTATTAAATGTGTATGGCTGAAGTAGAGTTGTATATGGCATTCAATATGTATCCCCTGGTTTCAGTGAATCCCCAAGCGCTGTGCTTTCAAAACAACTTCTGCTTTCTTAAAAGAGGTTTTGGATCCGGCCTCGCATATTAATTTAAACTTATTTTACATGTGCATCAACATCATAAGTCATGTGGGCCAGAAAAGCGGTATTTTGGAACTGTTGGGATTTATTATGTATTTATACGCAATATTTATATGATTATGTATTTTTAGTCTATGGATTCAGTTTAAAAAGCAAACTCAAAGTACGGACTGGTTCCTCACTTGTTTTCTTGTGCAGGGAGAATAGAGTGGTGCAGTTGATTAAGGAATATTATTTTTCCTATATTTTGTTGCTGTGACATGAACAAATCCATTTTTTTTCCTGAAAAGTGTCTTTGCAACGACTCACAGAACATTATTCCTGAGTGAAAATACAGACAAACAGAAATCATAGCAAAAATCAGATAGCATCTTAATCCATTTATAATGCTGTCATACTTAACATTTTAAGTTGAGTAAACCAGGTGATAGTGGGGACAAAAAAAGAAAATTAATCCAGATCATTTTGAAAAGCAGTAAATAGAAATTTTATGGTGATTCAGAGTGCACTCATAAACTTGGTTCTATTGTCAAGATTTCTATCAGGCTGATAAACACGTTTTATCTCATAAAAAAATGATCATGTTTTACAAAACGGCAAAACAACATGTTTTTCATTCTTGGACTGTAGTTAGAAACACAGATATTGATACATTATTTACCAGAATAGTATCAGAGCTTATAAAAACAGTGATTTATCTAGTTTAAAAATATTTCTGCTACTTCAGTAGAATGTGAAAGAATTTGTTTGGTAGTTAAACAACCTCTTGACAGATCAGTTTTCTTTTTAACCCCATTGGAAGTTTTTCTGTAGCCTAATTTCTGTTTCTTAAGTCATACTAACATTGTAATCTCAGTTGCATTTTGTGGCAGAAAAATCCATAAATTCATCAATTTTATCACAGTTTTCCTGGCGGTTCTTTCTTAGTTAATACATTTATTGGCTTAGAATTTAAAGGCTGTAACTCAGCCCTGCAGGATCAGCATATTCAGAGATTCTCCTCGCATTTTTGTTCAGTTAAACTACTTTGTTGCTAATTAGCACCATTGACTTTTCCTCTTTGCAGTAAGATTTATTCTTCCAGGAGTCAATAGGTTAGTCACTGTGCATATATATATATATAAAAAAAGGACCATCGGCTCCTTAATGTAAAATACACTTCCAACTTCTTGACTCTTGTTCTAGTGCTATTTTTTACCAGCAGTAAAAATGCCCAGTTTTGGGTGCTGGAGCTAGTGAAAGGGTTGTTCTGGCCCTCCCTGGAGTGAGTCTACTCTCCGGGTTCACCCACCCACTGGGCTGGCTGAGCTCCAGCCCACGTCCACCTAAGGTCATTCTCCAAGAGGCCGGCAGAGATTGTACACGTCAAGCCACCACACGTTACTTCACCCTCCTCCTCTCACGCTCCACCATGAATAGACATCCTGCTGTAACGATGGAGGGGTGAATAGATCGGTGTCCCCATGCTTACTTAGTGGTAAGAAGATGCTCTACAGCAGTGGTTCTTGATGCAAGGTCTAGAGACCCATGGTCATAATTAAGTAGTTTGGAGCTAATCTGCAAAAGTATAGTGCCTTTGCCATGTCTTCAGTTACGTATTTGTTAGTGAGTGTATTTAGTGGAGTGTACAAAGCCTTAATGATTGACAGCACTCAAAAATCCAGAAAATTTGGAAGTACTGCTTCAGAAAGAGCTCTGTTTTCTTGAGCACGGGATGAGGAGTTAGAATTGCTGGGCGCTCATCCTGGTGAGTATTTTCTCTCTCGGTCCCTTTGTCCCTTGAAAGAGTGTTAAAAGGTGTGCTGTCAACCTGACAACAGCTTACTGATGGACAGTCGGAACATGGAAGCTTTGAGGGAGCTCACTGAGGCTCACTGGAGAAGGAAGAGGCAATGCAGATGGCAGACCCCTGACGGGGAGAGCAAGCTTTGTTCAAATTATGTCTTCATTAGTTAATTTAAGATCAAATTGAGATGTTTTCAATGACCAGGTCCACCAAAACAAACATCTCTAGTATGTTCTTAAGGCCATTCATGCTGCCCATTTCAGGAGGACAGTCAGTCTAGGCTTCCTATCAAGTTCTTCTAGTGAGCAATTTAGAGTAAAAAAACTGAATTCTCACATTTGTCCTCTAGATGACCCTATTTTGCATCATTGTATATGGCTCTTAATTTCCTAACAGAGGAAGTGTGAATGCTCTTAGAGTAACTTTTCCAAAAGAGGCCTCAGTTTGACTTATTTCTTAGAGCTTTGCTGCACATGTAAATTCTGGCCAGAGTATGCTAATGTATATTACCTCCTGTATTCCTGCAGGAAATGCTCATTTCTTTTCATTTTTCCAGTCTTTCAAGGTGCCATTGCACTCATTAACGCAATTTTCAAGCTTAAAGGCAGAATTCTGTGCCCTGCTGACCCTACAATAAGGCTGCTGAACAGACCTTAGAGAGGGAAAAAAAAAGTAATGAATACCTCTAATTTATATAAAATTTTATACAGTTTATATAAATTTATAGGTAAATTATAAAACCCATAATTAAATATCATACACTAGACTATACACATTAATATATAATAAAAATATATTTGTATTTGTGTTCTATATTATATAACTATATAAAATTTCTGGTTACCTGTCTTTTCTCTCACCCAGTGCCAAGCTGGTGGGATCAGTAGTGTGGGTCCTAGTCATGCACTCTATCCTTTACAGACTTGGTTTCTCTTAAAATCAGGGTGGCTCTTTCCACTCAGCTCACCTCTGATCAGTCGGTAGACATCAGTGGGATTGTTCGTTGGTTTGAAACCTAAATAGGTGGAATAGGGAGTGGAGAGTGGTTTGGCTTTGAAGTTGTGGGTTGATTTTTTTTGTAAGTACCTCTTTTTAAACACAAACCTGTCAACTGATGCAAAGTCTCTGTTCCTCCCCATAGGTGACGAGGGACTGGGACCTGTTTATCTCCCTGTCCTCTCCAACAAACCTCATGTTAATGACAGTTCATGCTCGACACATCCAAAACAATCCCTTGATAAGCCTCTTCCAGGACACCTCCCCAGTTAAGATGCAAACTGGTAGGTGCTGTGAGGGCTGATCTCTCAATGCACAGGCGACTGCTTAGGTAAAAGTGAAAAAATGCACATGTAAAGTATATCTAAGAGCATTAATGCACCTCAAATTAATATTTTACAATCAGCAGCAGTATTTATGAAGCCCAAACCAATTTCAGAACTGTAGTACAGCAAAGAATAGATAAGGCAACCCCAAATGGAGTGAGAAGTTAGGGTGACCACTCTGACAAATGTAGTTAAGAGATTTCATTTCCTACATGCCCCAAGCCTGCTGTCTCATAGTTAACTCATACCTTTGTTTTTAATGAAGCTTTTACTGGATGTAACTTAGTGAACTGTTTTCCACTTGGTACATTCCTCTTATCTGCAAATTCTCCAGGATCGTATTAACTTTTTCGATTAAAAAAAAAAAAAGAAGTGAGCAACCTTTTGTTGCTGATCTGCAACTGCTGAGTGTGATGCTGTGGTCTTAAATGACACAAATTCAGCATCACTGTACCAGCCAGTAGCTGAGCTTGTGTACTTCAGAGCGTTTCTGCTTTCTGCTCTGGGATACAAAACATCATATGTGTTTTGCAGTAGTAGCATATTTCCAGCCATCTGTAATTGCCTCCTACTTGCATATGCTTAGTCACTGCATACAAACATACACCTTCTGCTGAACTTTAGAATTATGCTCCCCTCTAGTAAAGCTCATTATGTTTTTAGCCGTATGGTATTCTACAAAGCCTCTTTTGACAACATTAGAGCCCAATAATCCAGGTTTACCTCCAAGAAGGCCAGAGGAGGTAATTTAACCAAACTATCGTTGTAAGTACTTGCTCATGTGATCCAGTGACATTCTGATAGAAGTTTTGTTGTTTTCATCAGTTTTGCCAAGTAAATGAAAACATGCCAGTATGAAAAAAAGTAATGAATCTAATAGCGATAGGCCCAAAATCAGAGGAATACTCTAGAACAACACAATTTAATAACTCTTTTACTTCCCCTATATTTTTAATTTAGGTATTATGTGATCCCTCATGCTACTGCTAGGTTAATACTTCTCAAATTCATGGAGCACTCAAAGCTGTACTTACTTCTCTCTGGTCACCAGCTGGAAACCAAACTGGTTGTCTATTGTTATCTTGTCTATGGGTCTGTTTTTTCCAAAGCGGCTGTTTGGGGGGAGGGTTTGCCTACTTCTGAAGGCATGACAGTCATGACTACCAGATTTCTCCTGGTGATGATGTTTCAAGTTTATTGGCAAGTCTACTGTCCAAAGAAGTCTGCCTCCTCCTACCCCGACTTTTGATCATTTACCCAGAATGCAGCTCTCTGTGGTGGTCACTGTGAACTAGGTTGTTTGGGTCAGGGATCTCCAGGGCTTTGAAGCTGAGGAAACACACTCCCCCTAGTCTCCTCCCTCTCCAAATATCAGTCTTCAGGACATGGTGGGATGGAGTTAATGCCAGGCGGATGTGCTGTGGGAAGCAGTTTCATCCTGAAACTTGGATGAAATGGGGATGATGTGAGCCTTCTAAAAAGAATCTGTTGTATCTGGGGATGGAGAACATGTCTTGGAAACTTGCCTCGCTTCTAGCCAAGTCAGGATCCCAGAAGAGGAACCAGATACTGATAGCCATGGTATTCTTTCCATGATGACAGCCATTTGGAGATCTCAGAGCAGTGAAGAGTATCAGGCTGCAGACCATTTTAAGGATTTAAGGATCTTTTCTCCCTCACAGTTTGATAGCATGGAGCTTTTTAAAAGAACTTCCTTTCCCCCTAGATTACTTCTTTATCACTTCCGTATTCTTCCAATCTATGCCATTTTATAGTGGTCTAAGAAAAGCTCTTGGAAGTACATGTAGTCAAACGACTGTTGGCTTTTCAGTCTATGCTGCTGCATAAACTCTTCCAGCCCCACTCCTGTAGGGTTGAGGTTGCAGAGGACTGACGCGCCAGCTACACAGGCAGAACTGCTCTCCTGGGGTATCCTGAGCGAGCTCCATGAAGTCACTGCTGTGTAATCTTACCCTTCTTCCCCCCTTCTGGCAAAAGAAAAAGAAATAGCAAAGTCCACAATCGGTTGTGTCAAAAGTGCGAAAAGATTTAGTAGCTTGATTGAAGATTTACAGTACCTGTTCGTGACAAAGCGGGAGCCTATCGCTGCTTGCTGCTCCTGTTTGATCCACGTCCTGGCTTTGTGAGAAAGGTTCAGCTTGGTGCCAGTATCCAAACAGAGTTGGCCGGCTTCCTCAGGAGCAGCCTGCAGCCTTCTAGAGGAGGAATATTACTGCGTGCTACATCCTGCAGGCTCAATTACAGTCTATGAAAAAAACTGACTCCCTATCAAATTACAACCGCTTCATAAGACAGTATTTTAGAAGCCGTTTTATGCAACAAAAGGTTTTATCAGGCAGAAGTACATGGCCCTGATGTCCAGAGATGACACAGCTGTGTAATCCTGCGGCTGGTGAGCCCGGCTGACGGCACCGCTGTGTCAGAGCTGATGCCCGCGCAAGGGAAGCCGAGAGCATGCACGGCTGGGCAGGTGGGGAGACAAGCTCAGCCTCTCCACCAGTAGTGCGAATCCAGATCTGTTCATTCTTTCCATGAAACCGTGCTCACAAACTCTCCATCCTTGCTTCAGTTCTGTAGCCAGGCAAAAGGCTCTGCCCTGTGAAAATACATGAAGTAACATGCGATGGTCAAACACCAAAGTAACGGGGAACACAGACGTACTTAAATGGCTAAGTGTAGAATGTTGTAGTTAAGATCCAGATTTCATGTTGATATTTATGTAAAACACTGTAATTATGTTGTACCTTGATTAAAATACAAGCCTTTCAGAAAGAACAAGAGCAAAACATCTGGTCTCTACACTGAGGCTGTAGAAATAATTCTTAAGATTGTGAAGAATAAATGCTTTTTATAAAGCAACAATATAATCAGCTGGCTAAAATAATGAGCTGTCTGCAGAAATTATCAATGGACAAAGCAATCTGAAGGGAATAAGAGGCATTAAGGGAGGAATGAATGCCATGCAAGACAACACGAGAGGGAGTTTCTGGTTATCCTTCTCTAGGTTTGTATCATTAATTGCGCCACTGTGAAATTTGTCTGCGGACATTAATTTTGGTTTAACTTTCACATGGTGAGACTAGAAAAGCACGTGGATAAGGTAGAGAAAGCAGAAGATATTGGGGGAAAAAAAATCAGTAAATACAGCTATTTTAGTAAAATACAGGTTCTTAGTCTTGATAGATACGTGGACTGAGAAGCATAGGAAGGAAAAGAAATAGATCTCAGTAAATATCTGACATTGCTCTCTTTTTGTCACAAAGGGGGAAAACCTGGAACTTTGACATTTAACACCTGTTATGTCTTTGGAGAAAAAAAGAATTTTCAAAGCTCAGAGTAAATCAGATGAGTGTATTGATTAGCCTTAATTGCTGCTGATAAAGGTAAGAAATTAGAGGTGCTTTTAGACATTTTTGTTACCTTAAAACCTAGCTGAACTACCTGCTGAATGCTAGATATTAGGCACATATGTATTTTCTGTAGTATTAAATCTGAAGTAATGGAAGGAAGATTTGAGCTTGATATTACAACAGTTTTAGGAGAGCTGGATTGCTTTTCTGGTTCCTCTGCCAACCTTCTCTGGACTTCATCTCTCCTCCTTTTAGTTTCCTTTCTACAGACGGAATTCAGATTAATTTCACCCACGCCTCCTTCATCTTCCTTGCCTGTTTAGATTAGATATGCTCACACTTTTTTCATGTTCTCTTTTTCTTTCTGGTTTTCTCCTATTCATTGTGGAGAGTAAGAGGAGAATGTCCATCCCTCCTTGTCCAGGGTAGATGTGGGAGGAGGTGTTTCCCAAGAAGCCTCTGAGAGCAGTAGGTGTAGGTTGAAGGGTCCTGTGGATCATGGCTGGGGAAAGCATCAGATGGTTACAAAGGGGCTGGGGTAGAAAGAAGAGATGAAGCAGAAGGAATCTTCCGCTTTCCAGCATGTGTGAGCAACTTCATAGGAGTGAGGGGAACTGAATGTCCCCCATTCCCTTTTCTGCACGCAGATTTCTCAATGCACCTCTGTCCTACAGCCTCACTGCTGCCCTTCCTACTGCCTCCCACCTAGGCTCCAGTTGACCTGAATGGTTGAGAGATTGAGTCCATGGTTCTCTTTCCCAGTTTGATTTTCTTAAAAGCCATAGCTGGCCAACCTTGGTCTGCTTGTCTGTTTAGAGCCCTGAGAGATTAGAATTTACTCCAGGGATGGCTAACATCATACAGTGGAGTCTATTATATAGAGGTAAGATTTGCATGTGCAGAGGTTCCTTTCTGTTCTTATTATTGGTGTATGTGTAAATGTTGGTGTTGCTTGAAAATTTGTCACCCTCTGGCAGTGTAAGCAAGAGTAGTTTGGGAATCTTGTTCATGTCCTGGTGGAGAAGAGTATGGTAACTTCATTTCAAATCAGATGTACTTTTCTTTTGCCAGTCCTCTGTGATCTTCTTGAATTAGCTGGTATGTAACCTTCATTTGCCTATCATTCCATAACTGATTTGCTTTCATCCTTGATTTCCTGATTCCAAAACATTGGCATTATTTAAGTTAATGCAGCTATATATTGCAAGAGGTAAACCATACTTTTGTGTCTTACAATGGTACATCACTAGAAGACTGTCAGCAGGGTCAGAAGAAAATGGAGCACCAGGTTCATCTCACAACTTTTCTTTCCTTTAAAGGGTTTACCACTTGCTTTTCTCTTTTGCACTGTTTTTTACCATTCTTTGCAAAGCAGTTACTTGATGTTTCCTTGCACATACAAGTGTGCAGAGTTCAATTTTGTTGGTCGCTCATGTTTGGAGTCTGTGCTATCAGTTTACATTATCTGTACCTACTCCAATACCACTAACGTCTCATAGTTTCCAGCATTTCAGTGACTACTCTCAGGATTCTCTTTTTTCCAGATAAGCCAAGGATTTGTGTGCTTCTGTGCCTCCTGGGCACTTGAAGCTCTTATGTACAGTCTGGAAAACTGAAGATTATTTTCATTTCAGAGACTGAGATAAAAGACAGGGGAAATAATTTGAAACCTACCAAAATATGCATGAAACCTCTGGCTTATTTGAAAAATCATAACAACCCTTGATTATCTCAGCCCTGTTTTTCTTGCCCTCAATATTCTCCTTCTCCTTCTAGCCATTAGGGTAAGCACAGTAGGCTAAACTCAGTCCGTTGAGAGGAGCCATCATAAGGCTTTTGCATTATTCATGTCCCACTTGAGTCTTCAAAACTAGTGTTTTCTACAGAGGTGAATTTTGCCCACTGAGAGCTAGTGTTTTGTCTCACTGTGTAACCATCCCTCTCTTACGCAGCCAGCTCCCTGTAACAATATTTATAAGCTCTTTCACTTCTAACATAATAGTTGGCTCTCCAAGTTCTCCTGGTTTGTTGTTCCCCCTGCTCCACTAGCTGTATGCTGCTGAATAAGTTGCCTTAGACATTTCAGTGCCTTGGACACTTTGTACAATCGGCAATTATAACGGGTGTCCTTTGAAGACAGTGGCCTCCTAAGCCTTGTCCAGATGTTGCTGCCTTCCTGGTAGGCGTTACTGCTTTGGCCTCTCAGTGATTTGCTGCTCAGTTGTGGCAAAGCAAGGTTCATGCTGCTTTGTCCTTTCCTTTTCATTTTCAGTGGTTCACATACGATACAGAGCTCAACTTTTCCCGCATATCTGGTAATTGGTTTTAATCATATTAATCTGTATGAAAGCTTACAGCAGTTTCTATTGCAGGACTTTGAGTCATGCCTGTATTTTCAAATGTTTAGTTTATTGGGGTTTTTTGTTTCCTGCTTTTCTTGAACTTGAAACCTGATCTTAAATCTTCCAAAATCTTTTCATCTCCAAGATAATAGATTTTGCAATTAGTCATTAAATTACAAGCATAATGTACTTACTGGAACTGCCTGGAAATTATGTTTTGCTATTTGAGTATTTTCCTTGTAGGTATCTGAAAGGTTATCATACGCTGATCTCATTTATACCTGTTAAATCCAGAAAGACTGCTCAAGGCAGAGGAGACACCTTCCTGTTAAGTTTGTGTGTTCAGGATAAGAATCTGGGGCTGACTTGTTTTAACGTTCGTCTTCATTTCTTGGAGTGGAAGAAGTCACTTCCCCATACAGTGATGATTAGTAACTCGTGCATCCCCAAACAGAAAACACATTTGAACAAAAGCAGTCCTAGCTCTTGCTATTATGTTTTTTAGAGGTGATAATTTGTCTCAAATTCATTTCTTTCTCATAACACCTCTCTGTCAGGGGAGCCATAATAGCAAGAACTTTGTTACTGTATAATAGCATGATTAGATGCTGGTATTTACTGAGCACTTTCTTTGCATGTTAATAAATAGTTGACTTCCACTACAAACCTGTGGACCCTGAACTTTTTGTGGAAGACAGTATGTTTCTTTCCTTGGAAAAGTACATTGAAATTAAAAGCTAATTTACAGCTAATGTCTCTCTTTCTTAAAATCCCCTATCAAAAGGTGCAGAAGAATCTTCTGATCTGTTCCTTATCATTCTGTTATTGTGACACTTCAAGTTTCATGGAACTACAGTCCTTAAAGGGGTTTTAGATGTCTGTGCTTATCTTTTATTTGGAAAACCCTTCAAAAACTGTTGTGATAATAGCATTTCAGGCTGGGCTGGTAGGCTAAAGAATCAGTTATGAACAACGGATAGAAGAACACAATTTTAAAATATGTGCGTGTATGGAAACGGAGCAAAACGCCTATCTATAAACGTTCACAAACAATCTAGGCAGGATTATGTTGAGGTGATGAGCTGTGGAACGGGCTGGAGACAGGTTTCTCTCATTCATTGCTGGTATGACAGCATATGTATGTTGAGCCATGCTTATAGCAGGTCAAATTGGAAGTGTTGTGTGTGGTTAATTGTTCTTAGGTCTTTACTGTTTCGTTCTGTGTCACTTACAGCTTCTCCTTTTTCCAGTATTGTACTTCTACTTAAGCTGTGCCTCTCATCTCACTGCAACCATCCCTTATGGTTTGCCAATGACATCAACTTTGATATGTCATTTGTCCTCATCTCCCCAAAATCACTTATGCTTTTCCCTACACTCTTTCCATCCACGTGGCCTCTGCCTATTTTTCGTGGATGTCCTTCCATGCTTGTGGGCTTTTAACGGCAAGATTGTAGGTAAGTCATGACTGGTAAAATAATTTTGTTTTTTATTTAAATCCACACTTCATTATGTCACTAAAACTGTGTATTATCTGGAGCAGAGGTAGTCATCATATAATGTCAAGTTTGCTTTTCCTTTTGTCAACCCTACACTCCCTTGTCTGTCTGTCTGCACTTTTTAGTGGGACAGATCTCTGGAAGCAGCCACTGTGTAGCATACGGGTCCCGGTTTAGCAAAGTACTTGACCATATGACTAACTTAAAGCATCTATTTAAGACATATGCTTATGTGCTTTGATGAACGCTTTGCCAAGCAATTTCTGTGTCTTGCTGGGAAAAAATATAATGATAATATGCCAAGAATTTGAAATGACTATGAGACAGTCATTAATGAATATGCCGACATGGAATATTTGCTTTTCCAAATAGGCTTTCACTATGCCTTCTCTTCTTGTGCATGGAATTTCATAGCAGGGACTGATTTATTTAAGTCAGGAATAGCTGTGCAGCTTAGTTATGCTATCTAGTAATCATGTGAAAGATCTCTTTATTATTGCAAAGGGATAAACTGGAGAGAAAAAGAATCAAGTGTGGAGCAATAATACAGTAAGTGAGATGACTTTTTCTTTTTGATGGACATCACTCCAGTACAGCCAGTGCCAAACTAGTGTAAACGAGGAGAATCCATCTAAAGTTATTTAGAAGTTTGCAGTCCAAGCTGAATTAAGGTGCAGATTTCATTCCAGCAAAGATTGTTAGAATGCCAGTATTTCAATCAGAGAAGAGCCTGCGAGACTGCAGGGGAAGAGAGAAATGGAATTTATCTACTCAGTTACCAAGGGGTAAGAAGGTGAGATGAGATTTCCCTTTTTTTCTTTGCATGGGTTACCTGCGGGGCTAAGCTGATGGAAGTATCGTGTGAATGAGAAGCTGCAACCCGACTTGCGCCCGGCTCCTGCTAAATTCACTTCTGCACGGCCTTGGCAGTGCTTCCTCCCCTGCCCCTGTGAATCAGCCAACGGAACAAAGCTGTGATAACGAATGGGTCTCTAATTGCTTACAGTCCGGACAGGCTGCTACTTGCTACTGTCATGGGACAGAAGAGAAGCAAGAACTAATTGTGGCCATGTGGAGTCTCATGCCACAGCTGTTCCCGGGACCATTCCTGAGGCAGTACAGCTCAGGCTCCATGTTTCAGTGCCCTGCGGAGGAACATGGTTATTTTTGTCTGTCATTGATCTTCACTCCAATGACCAACGCTCTAAATGAACAGCATGTGCAAAATGCTTATCCTAAGATTATGTTCTTCCCAGTGCCTGGGCAAGAAATCAATAGAATGAAAGTAGTGCAGAATAATGTATTGAAATGGGAATCCCCTGAGCATACAAACTAAGGCAAGAAAATGCAAACCTTAAATGCAGGAGAAAAAAGAAGAAACTATGTCATCATGGCACAGTCTCCAAATCCCAGCAGCTACTTTTCCAGGGAGAATTTTCCATGGTGGTTGTTACCTAGAGCAATATGTAGTGGTGCGATTGGAGTGGTGGCAGTACTTGACGACCAATTTATGAAAGGGAATGCAATGAGTCTCTTGGTATTATGACTGCATGCAGACTTTAAAGAGAATCCGTGCACAAAAAATAAACCACTGGATTTCTATATTCTGTTGCCTCAAAAACATCGCTTTCCCCTGAATTTCTTTAAATTACACTTTTGTGGAAAATGTGGGGAAATTAGGTACAAAAATCATGCAACAGAGGCAACTAAGCAGCTTACAGTCTCAGAAATGGTGAAAAAGATGTGCAAAGGAAGGTTAAATGGTAAAATTCAGCAAAGGCACAGGGTTTAGCATTAAACTAGGAAAATAAGATTTTTTTTAAAGTTCCTAAGACAAGAGTGCTAATTTTGTGAGGTCCCCTGTGGTGACATTTAACCCCCCCATGCGGTTGAGATTTAGGAGTGCTGGGGAGGCCTCTATCAGAGATTGGTGTGGTGATGCACTGAAGTTGGAAAAGTGCATACTTTTCATTAGGAGGCACAGAGCACCCTAGTGCTATAATCCCTCTCCAAAACATTGACCGAACGCAGACCTTCCTCAAGACATGATGTAGTTCAGTCTTCCAGGTTGGATCAGAAGAAATCTGAGAGGTCTGAAAAGCTGAGTATGATAATGAGCTGGGGCCGAGGCAAACTAACCAATTTGCATCCCTGATTAACCTGGTTTGACTCTGGGCATGTGTAAGGCTCCATCCCAGTTGTTGCCATTTATAGTGAAGACTGGCTGTCATGTA
Source organism: Ibidorhyncha struthersii (assembly GCA_013398815.1). Lineage (NCBI taxonomy): Eukaryota > Metazoa > Chordata > Aves > Charadriiformes > Charadriidae > Ibidorhyncha > Ibidorhyncha struthersii. The sequence goes on from VZSZ01007407.1 coordinate 358,718, forward strand.
GAGCAAGCCCTCTAGAGAATATCTTTTCTTTTCCTGGTGATCATTATGGCTCTAACCTCTTTCTGAAGGGCCTGTTGAAGGCATGTGCTAATAAGGAGGGTGATAGTAGAAGACCCAAGGAACACTGGAAGATGTTTCTCATTGAAGAGTGGAAAGCATCAAAGCCCTCTTCTAAGTGAGGTGTTCAAGACTTTGAGGCACTTTGCTGCACTGCAAGGATGTGGCATAAGCCAGGCGCTTTGGGGTATCAGGTTTCATGCAGGTGGCCAACAGGTCTTGAATTCCAGATGTGAACCCTGGAAGCTAACCTAGGTTTCTCATCAGTTCATTCAATAAATGTGATAGAAATCTGATGGCAGGATGAATGCTGGCAGAAACAAGATTGGGCTGCAAAAATAGAAGCGTGGCCAGCAGGTCAAGGGAGGTGATTCTTCCCCTCTACTCCACTCTTGTGAGACTCCACCTGGAGTACTATGTCCAGCTCTGGAGCCCTCAGCACAGGAAAGACATGGACCTGTTGTAGTGGGTTCAGAGGAGGACCACAAAAATGATCAGAGTGATGGAACACATCTCCTGTGAGGACAGCCTGAGAGACTTGATGTTGTTTGGCCTGGGGAAGAGAAGGCTCCAGGGAGACCATATTGTGGCGTTTCAGTACTTAAAGGGGGCCTACAGGAAAGATGGGGACAAACTTTTTGGCAGGGCCTGTTGCAATAGGACAAGGGGTAATGGTTTTAAACTAAAAGAGGGGAGATTTAGACTAGATATAAAGAAGAAATTTGTTACAATGAGGGTGGTGAAACACTGGCACACGTTGCCCTGAGAGGTGGTAGATGCCCCATCTGTGGAAGTCTTCAAGGCCAGGTTGGATGGGGCTTTGAGCAACATGATCTGGTTGAAGATGTCCCTGCTCATTGCAGGAGGGTTGGACTAGATGACCGTTAAAGGTCCCTTCAGATCCAAATAATTCTGTAAATCTATGATTCTATGATTCTGCTGAGGTTCCCCAAGGTTCCCATTATCATGAGAAACACATGAGCTTTCTTCCAAAGTAAAACTGTCTTGGGAGAAAAAAACTCTGTGCTCATGAGCATAGCTATGTGGTGGCAGGAAGGATAAGGTCAAGAGATATAAAAAGCCCACTGAAGGTGATAGAAGTCTGACTTTCATGTCCCAATTGCTCAATCCCTGAGAAAAAACTTTATTGACATTAAATGTCCATTAGCACCAAGTGAAAAACATAAAGTGTTATCTTCACAGACATGTCAAATCCTTTGATTTGATCAGTGGTGTGTTCTCAACTCCCAACAATTCATATACACCCTCTGCTCTATCATTTGCAGGGTCTTCGGTTACAAAATTTGTCTGCAAAAAGAGAGCAGGGTTTTCCTCCACTGGAGACTGGTGATGGGTTGGTGCAGTGTTTCAGTGCAGATATTTTGCTGTATCTCAGATGCCTGGTTTTGCTTATTTAGCTAATTGCCCTGTATTATGATTTGGGATGAGGAATTTTCTCTTGCCTCAGATTGGCAATGACTGGGTGGAGAAGAGTTGCTCTATATTATGGGCCACGGTTCACTCTGTAGGGCTGGCCTGATTTTCATGTAACAAGCCCCTGGTTTTGGAGGGACATAGCAATTGATCACCTTATTCATTTCTCCTGCTGCCTCCCCATGGCCATTATAGCGGCAGCTTTTGATCTACCGCTAGGACTGAAGCTTGTTAGAAGTGTCCTATGGCTTGCAGCGTGGGAGCACACAACATACGTGATTGATGGGTCTGTCGGGTCTGAGTGTGATTGCACTGATGCAAGAGCCGTCACACAGGGCTGAGCTCATTAACCAGCTGCATGGTTTATCCATTCGCAGGCTACGCAAGAAACTCAGGCTGCTGCCACTTATTCCTGAACTCCTTGTTATCTTCTGCTGGCCCTGGAAGACAGCAGCCTTGCATGCCTTGCACAATCTCTGCAGTGCACTGCTCACATGGAAAACCTGAGTGAACAAAAAAAGATTTCCTAGGGAAGAGATTTCGCTGGAAGATTTCTGAAGGTGAAAGATGAAGGTAAAGCCCTGGAGTCATGTCTTTACTGAAAAAACAGTCTCGACTGCTGATAGTGACTGTGTAAATCTACTTGAATGAGACAACAGTGAAGCGTCGTTATTTTTCTCTCTTTCATAACAGAACACTTAGGCATGGAACCCCATAATTTCCAAGTGAGTCACTGGAAAATGGTAGATTTCAAAGGAACCACCATGGAGTTTGCAGCAGGTGAAAGCAGCCAAAAAATGAGATAAGGGTGAGGCATTTCATGTTCGTAACCCAGTCAGCAACTTCAGTCCAGTCAGCTCATGCACATACCACGTTCATGTGGGAGACCGTAAAATATGGTGGAGTTTTATGGAATGAAGAAAACAGGAGCCTTTAGAACCACACATGGACTCTAAGTCTCTCAGCTCATCATTTAATCTTTCCTTCAATAATATTTCTTCTTAAAAGTATACGGTTATTAACTGCTTTGTCTAAACATACATTACTAGTCTGCACAAATTTTAAGCAAAAAATATATTGCATTTTTTTGCAGTTTTGGTCACTAACTGAATATGAAGAAGTGTGACAGATTCTTCATCCTTGTATTTTTGCATCAGAATTGTATATCTCCTTAAAAGAAATTATCTAATTACTCCAACAGAGATTTATATGACAATCTATATAGAGAAAGCCCTTTGCCATGTGTTAGCCTGCAGCTCAGACTTGGTAGCTTTACCTTGTCTTTTAAATCCCGTATTCTCTACAGCAGGACAAGATTCCTCAGCACGCTTTCAATTGTCAGCCTGTGTGAGACTAGATCCAAATCTCACTGAAATCAATGTGAGCAACTTGGGTAACTTCAGTGTGCTAGGGAAGAGGTCCTTAAAGCGTATGTTGCTCAGGCTATTTCATCTGCTGTGTCTTTGTAGAGATAAGGGGATGATCAGGAACGTGGAATCTTACTCAACCTAGTGGGGGCTCCAGCCACCTGAGTGCCTTGACAAAGTCGCAGTCTCCGTGTCTACCTGTCAAAAAGAGCAAGGGGTCTGGGAAGTGCTGCAAAGACCTCTAATGAAAGCCCTCGTTAACAGCATCGTCCACCCCTTGATTGCTATTGAAAGCTGAAGTGTACCCTTATGACGGTTAGGGTGATTGCTGTTTTTTTGGAGAATTTAATCTGAGCAGAGTTAAAGCAACCCTTTGAAATCTCCAAACCGGAGCCTAACCACCATGAGATGAGACAACTGCGCCAATAATACATCTTACAGTCACCAAAAAGGGCAGCCTGGCTTTTCTTTTCTTCTTCTCCCTTGCTCCTGGGATCTGTGGCACTGAGTGTGACCCTGCAAGGGGCCAGTTCAGCTTGTTAACCCATCCTAAAAACTCCACTGTTTTTTGCTGGATTAGTCCTCTGCTAGTTGACTGAATTAGCTCACCGAGTGTTTGTACAAACACTCACAAGAAAGAGACGGGACTGTGTGGTTACGTGCATGAACTTGTGGAGCATATCAGTTTACCTTCAGATATGTGAGAAACGACTCATGCTTGAAGCTTCTCCTTTTCCAGCTATATCGATTAGTCTGATACAAGTTGATACCTCTCCCTGCAAACTTCCTGAGCTTTATCCTTAGACCATCACAGCTCCAATATTACTACTCAATAATGCATACCCTGATCCCTTTAGTCATTAAAGGAAATCCCCAGGAGCCATCCTGAACTGAATAACCTCTGTGAAGACCTTTGCAAAGGCTAGTTATTACGTGGAGTGGACAATAAAGGGAAATGAGGTTTACGTTTGCTTATCCCAAAGGCCAGAGAGAGTTCATAGATTATTCTTTGCACAGATAAGCTGGACCTAATGTAAACACTCCTCACTGGAAAGTATCTGCTGTTTGTTTTCCTAACTTTAACCATGTGGCTAGCAAGAGCAGAATAAATGAAATCAAGGAGAGGTATTTTAATAATAAAAACCCCAGTGTCTTTGAAAACTCATGTTACTGGCCCCTGAAAAAAAAGTTGAAATGATCTTTTCTATTCACTGCATGAAACATATGCTGATGTGGTTACAAAGCTTTCTTGTAAGGGAAAACTGGTAAGATTTCAGGCCCATCCCAGCAGATATTCATCATTACATTAGAGCAGAGCAGTCTGCTCATTTTACTTAAATCACTGCTCCTATGGCCTTTATTTGGGCAATACTGTTGTTATATCAGGTTTCCAATGAAATTAATGGATATTTGTCTGAGGGAGGGCTGGAGGATGGGAAGAGAGGATTCTAATGCTTTCCAATTCTGCTATAGAAAACTAAAAAAATAATAATCCTTGGTGAATATAAATTAGCATAGCATGGCTCTTAAAAATCTCACCCACTACCCATCTGTATCTTTAGGTTCATAAATATTTGAGAAAAAAAAAAAGCCCTATCCTTTCTGCCAAAACTGTTTACAGATTCTTTCAAACCAACCTGTGATTAATTTGTTTGCTCTCACTGTCTTTTTCCAATGTGACTAAACAATTTATATCACCGAAGTCTTGGCTCTCCATAGCAAGTTGTCCAACCATGCCTGGGTACTTCAAAGTTAACAAAAGTGTCATTTTTGCAATGAATCCTCTTTGATAAAACTTTCCACTCACAAGAGTAAAGCTTTGATTACTTTTTTTTCCTCTTTTTTTTTTACATTAAAAAATTCAGTGTGTTGTATAGAAGAGTGGGAAATGTGGGGCAGGGTGAGGGAAAGGAGGACTGGCCCCAGAATGAAAACAGAAGACCTGGCTGTTGGAGCTGGTCGGTTGCCATGATGTAGTGATGTTTGTGATAGCTGCTGTTTCTATGGCAACTTGACAGCATGATTTACTGCAATAATAGAGAAAGCAAATGCGAAGCTTTTGTTTAACTTCAATGCCATGAGCTATTTGTTGATATTAAGGGAAGGGGAGGGAGAAGTTCTTTGGCTTCTAGTTAAGCACATTACTAACGTGTCTTAAGTATAAAGAGAAGTCAATAAAGGGGATCATGGTGTTCAAATCTCCCTTCTGTGCTCACGGAGCTTGCACACACACGCAGACACGGCGCTCAACCTCACTGCGATGCAGAGCTTAGGAAGTTTCTCTGTGCAGACTGCAATAGCCATCCATCGCCTGGCTCAGGAGAGCGGCACAGCCAAGGTCACCGCAGAGCTGCTGGCTCAGGCTTTGTGCTGGGCTAAGTCTCCGGCTGGTGGCTGCAGCTTGAAGGTTACATGAGTTACTGCATTAGGGTGGCTGGAGATGTTTATTCCTGGAGTATGTCAGCAGGGAAGGGTAAAGGTATGGCACTGGCAGAGCTGAAGAGGTGGGTTTATTAGAGTCCACGATGCTGCAGGGCCCTGCTGAGGTGCAGCGGTGTTTGTCACTGGTGCTGGGAAAAGAGCCAGGGTTTTGGAGAGAAAGGCTGGAGATCCACCTTTATAGTGGTGTTCCTTGAGGCTCAGAGCACTAAGATGGAGCTTGTGCTGGTAAACAAAAACTGCTTCTGGCCGTTGTGGTTGAGATCTGGTCCTCTGTACTGGGTTAGAGTGAAGGTTTGAGACAAAGAGGCAATAAAGTATGTTTGCTACCTGCTCTTACAAGATCCATAAGGAAAAAGTAGAGGCCAGCAGGTAGCTGTTCCAGATTTGGAAGATAATTAACTAACTGCAATGAAGACTGGATTTAATACAGGGAGAAAAGGATAGGATCAGGGACAGTGTGGGGGTCCTTGTTTAACTTTGTTGTTGAACCATTCCACGTCACAGCACTGAATTGAAGGCTGGTGTCAGACATGGGAATCGCATTTTCTTTAACTGTGGGACAGATGTCTGGTTAGCATTAGGTGATTAGATACCAGGGCTGGGTGGCTTGACTCTGCCATCACCCCATTTCATCTGAATTTTCCCTTTCTGTCTATTCCTTGCTGGTGTGCCAAGCCACCAAGTTTCCAACAGCACATCATCACCTGAAGGTTTCACCTCACTTGTTTTGTGATGCTCTCCCATCTGAGAAAGACAGATAATCCTGAGCTCTTCTTGCCATGGCCGTAGCTGGTTTGAGTGGTGGGAGCAGGGAGGTCCTGGCCGAGGCAGTGCCTGCCTTTACTCCTTCAGTGTCTTACGTTCCTCCCTCGCTGTTTGCTGCTGAGCACTCTCAAGGGCAGTTACTGGCTAGATAAACCTCCCACCTACTTCACTAGGACTCTTCAGGAGTATGTCTTTTATTAGTACATTAAGCACAGTCTGATGCCAACTAGCACTGAGCGGCTTGGGTCCCTACCGTCAGGCTCCCTGATCTTCCCAAACAGGGTGGGCCCATCCTGGTCCTCCTCCATCCTAGGGCTAACTCCTGAACCCTGCCATGCAGCTCCACACGTTCAAATGCAGCTACTGCTGCTCTGAAGCAGTGTTAGCAAGGTTCAAATCAGCCTTTACCATCCCTTGTAAAATGTATCTGATGCCATGTGGTGGTTTGTTTTTTTTCTGTGGTAAATAACAGATATTGCACATCAACAATAAATAGCATTGTTGAAATGACAGCAAGATTTGGGGATAATTATAGAGACGAACTTACCAATTTACCTTCCTTATACCTTGCAATTACGGAAGGGTGTTTGTTTATTCTTTATTTAATCTGCACCAGTTCTTATTCCATAAGACACTTTTGTGGTGTGTGCTGCTGGAGTGCATTTGTAAAACAAAATTAGCAAAGAGGACACAGATGTTGCTCTGCATTCTCTTTTTAGCCATACAAATTATAAACAATGTCTCTTTATATTAAAATACACTTTTCTGTCTCATATTGGTTTTACATCTGATTCTTTCAGCATGTTTTCTGTTTAGAACAGCCTGTTCTTGTTTAAATATCCCCACTACTGTACTTCATGTGAAAATAATGTTGCTTTCACATTCAGTGCACATATCTCAAATCCATATGTATATTACTAAACTGGTGCAAGGACAGAAAAATTAATAGCATCGTAGAAAGCCGCAAAAACGAACAGCCCATTTCTCACTAAGGTCTACACTGACAGAATCAACAAGTGTACTTTGGCTCGTGTATAACAAGGCAACAGGTAGCAGCCCCCAGAGAAAAAATGCCTTCGCTGCTGCTACTTTATCTGAGCACATCAACAGAGTCCACGAGCTGATGGTGGTGGAGGCTGAGTTGTCTTTCACTAAGACTTTATAGCAAATAATTATTTCCTACTGGAATATATGACATTCAAAAGCTCTAATACAGATTTCATAGCACAAAAATTTTAAACATTTTTTCTGACCAAGATCAGAAGAAATTCTCCATATTTCTAGTATTGTTTTCTTTTATAGCCCTGATCTGAAGGCATTCTGACTTCTGTTGAATTTTGATTTGACTGTGGTTGATCTGCTGATAATAAGACGTATTTAAGCTACAAGATTTTTTTTCTTTTTTTTCCCCCCAAAATCAATAACTAGGTCACATTGGTTTTAATTCGATACACACTCCCACCAAATATATATTTTAAAGATGAACTGTGTTAAGATCACTACTCTGGGCTTCTGAGAAGACAGCAACAGATAACGACACACCAACAGTGTGTGCGCGTGGGGGAAGGGGTGCTATAATTGCCTAAAACTGGAAGAAGTTCATCATGAAACTGTGAACAGCTGTTGTTAAGACTCATTCTGAGCAGAAGAATGCACCTCCTGATGTTTCTGTTCATTCGAGACATTTCTGTGCCACATGGTGTCCATCACGCTGAATGGTTTCCCTATGGGCTGGGTAGCTAATAAGACAGAGCAAGCTTTATGTTGAACAGTGAAATGTCTTGAGTCAGCATGTCATATGCAATAAAAAACTATGGACTTGAGTGGTGAAAAATAATTTAGGATACTACAGCTTTGCTGATAAAAATTTTCTCCAGCAGTGAGCATCATACGAAAAGATGAAATCCTCCTGCTTGATAATTTTGAGGATTTAAGTTTTTTTTTTTTTTTAATTTGGGGAATAAGATATTATTCGGGGCTTCAGCACATTATACAGTAGGACTTGAGCTGGATTTATAAGATTTTTGGGGGATTAAATTGCAGTTTGGGTTTTTAGTGGGGCTTCTAGATTTATCTTGCAGTTAGAATTGAGAATGTTGCTGTAACTGCTGGAGTCATCTGGAGCTTTATTAAACTAGAAACTTGCAGGAGGTAGGGTATCAGTCTGTAACGGATCTTAAAACTGGGAGTCCAGACTTACGTTTGGGAAACTGAACGGATCCTGAAGTAAAGAATAACCTTGTTGACAGATTGTGATGGATTTATCAGTATCAACTCACCGCTTAGCTCCAGTGTTGAAGCTAATGCAACCAAAAAATCAGCAACGGTGGATCATTTTGGAGAAAGTTTTAACTTTACTTTTCCACTTGTAAGTAGCATATCTGGGTTGTAAAGTTTCAGAATACACACTTTCAAGAAGATGATAACCTGACAGTACTTTCTACTTCATTATTCGAAGTAGGAGACTGTTTTCCCTGCACGCCCTTCGATTCCTCTCTAGGTTTGGCAAGACAAAGTAGTTGCAGACCCAAAGCAGCCATTTTGCGACCAACAGCTGCCGCTCTCTAGTCCAGCTGGCAAGCACCTTCACCTCTGCTTTTCTCTCTTTTTTTTTTTTTACTGCTGACATGTTTTCTCTCATTACATCTTCTGAAAACAATTAGACGGCCATCAACTGCCAGTCCTTTCAGACTGGGTTGGGGCTGAACTCTGGTGGAAGGTCAAACCATTTCCAACCATCCTCTTTCACATACAACCTTCCTTTAAAGCAGCCCTCAAAACATAATCCAAACACAGGCAAGAAATTTGAAGCTGGCTTATATGAAGGAGCATTCATTAAGTGCGTGTGAGATAGTTTATATAACTCTCTGAGTAGAGAACAGGAGCTGAAAGAGGTCCAGTTGGTGCCTTGTGCCTCTTGTCATGGCTTAGTCAAGCCCTTCCTCTTCATCCTCATCCTGTCCCTCCTTTAATTCTGTTTCATTTCAAACTGTCGGCCCTATGATCTTCTTGCTGCTTGCTGTCGTGCCATCACTTCACTTTAGCTGTCAACCTTAGGATGAGATGCACTGTGCCTCAGAAGTGCCTATCATTCTGCATCAACTCTCCAGGAAGCTGAAACAACTGACTCCTATTCAAACATCTATCCTGCAGCCATCTGGAGGCAGGAGAGAGGTGGCACCAGCCTCAGCGCTCTGAAAGCAATGGATTCATAGAAAAGGGTACTGAAAGCAGTGAAACAGCACAGGGCTTGCAAACATTTCATCACAGAGCAGCACGAGGTACTGCTCTCCTTCATAAAGACCAGGCATTTGTCCCTTGCTTAGAGCAGTTTATCAAAGAACCAGCAAATGAGGTTTTTTTTTGTCTCACTGCTCAGCCCAATATCACAGCCAGTCTTTTTTTGCCTCTTATTTTTTTTTAGCATTGGCAGTTAACAACTCAAAGGTACTCAGGGGTTTAACAGGAAAACGTGGGACCTGAGAAACATGTTTAGTATCTGCCTGTGCAGATTTCCTTCAAGCTTTTTCGCAGGAGGCAAGTTTAAAGGTCTTTAAGATTTTTTAGTGTTTTATTTAAGCAACTGGGATAAAACCTACAGTCCTGCTGAGGCTTCGTCATTGACTTGAGTACAGATAGGATTTCACTTTCTGTGTATCTAAACCACAGCTGATCATCTGGAAAACTGGGGATCTTTCCTTTCGTTCCTGTTTTGTCTCTTTAGATTGTCAACTGTTCAGGGCCTTTTCTTACAAACTAATATAACAAAAGCCTGTGTTCAGCTCAGACCACAAGGCAGCAGATTATTATTAGTGCTACTTCTGACAGCCTGGCAAGAGAACCTTTGACACTTAATATAATGAAGAGGTGAGAACAGGTAGGTGTTTTGACTTCATGGTTGCTTTGTATATCCAGGCTAAAATTTTCAAAATGTATGAAAGGGTTGTTCCTTAAGTACTCATTTTATTTATCAAGCATATTGGAAGAACAAAAGGAAAATTTGCTCTGTGTGTGTGGGCACACAGGCATGCATGCACACACGCACACGGACACGCGTGCTTTGGGAGTTGTTTGCAATTCCAAAATGAAGCAGCCTCCTGAAGCTGAGCTCCAGGTCCTCAGGGGAAATACTGACTCTGCTCTTTTCAATTTGCTGAGAAGAAACGTTTCATTTTTGAGTCTGACTCAGTGAAAAGGCTGATAGCAGCCTTACTGAAAAGCCTGCCTTTTGAATAAACACTGACTCGCTTATCCAAAAGGCAGTGAAATCACCTTTGGTTTGATGGATTCAGCTGCAGCGTTGAGTAATGAGTTGAAAAATAACATTGCACAGACCTGTCAAGGCACCTCTGCATGATCAGACTCAGCATTACACGAGCTGACAGCAGCCTATGGTGGCAAGTTACACACTGACAAACTTTTTCAGACCAAGACAGCTCCTGGCTTGTGTAATGGAAGTCACAATTGTTTCCCTGAGTCCTCTCTGAGAATGGCTTATCTGTAAACCATCGGAAGTGCTTCTGGAGCCTTTTCAGCTTTGATCCCCACAGACAATGACAACCATGACCTGGGCTATGTGGGAGCTGTGGCCTACAGGGCACAGGAGATGCCCAGCAGAGCCCCTCCATCCCAGACGGGAGATGCTGGTTTGAGGTTGCTGCAATAACACCCACTCGGGGCTGAGGCCACTCTAACCACACCATGTGCACAGTGGTGGTGCTTCAAGCAGCATTTGACACTTATTTTTGACTTGCCCATTCTCTCCAGGATGGTAAACGGCCGCCTCTCTCTGCTGCCAAAAAATGGCAAGCCCAGAGGTGGAACAGCGTTTGCGAGGTCCACTGCAGACCACATCTTTTCATGCACCTAAGTGAAACGCTGCTGTTAGTGTGTTGTAACCCACATACGTAGATGGACCACTTACTGCTGCTGTGTTGCAGCATAACGTTAACACAAGGCCCGTCTCTTGGCCTCTGAGCGGTGCTGGATCCTGCCGGTGGGTACTGAGCCTGCAGAGCTGGTGCAGGTCCGGTGGATGAAAGGCATTACTGTGCCGCACCGCGCTCGGACACGACTGCAGCCTGCACCCGGGCACTCGGCAGCACCCACTGGCATGTGCCCTGCCCCAGAGGAGCAATGCAATCAGGGACCTGCAGAAAGGCTCGTGTGCCTGCGAACTTACCAACTTTTCCAACTACAGTAAAAGTTGTAAAGACTGGGAAGTTGACCCAATAAAAAATATCGCTTCTACCTATAAAACATATCTTGTCTAGGTCCTTAAACCATCAAGGCTACAACAACATTATCAATAAATGCACCTGTATTTCACTGCACAGCCATTTATAAAAATCTATCTTCCTTTGTGTGAGTTCCTCCCTACAGTACAAGAAAGGTAATTCAAAACAGACTCGGGAATAATGGGATACAGTCTCTGCAGAGAAGCCAAGGTGACTCTTTATATAATCTTTAAAACCTCAAAAAAATTAGACACTTCTTTTGCCTCATGAGGACTGAAGCCCTGAAGACCTGATCCCTAATATGGATGAAACACAAGAAGTGTGAACACAACTTAAATTGATCATGGCACTCCAAGTTAGGCTGTGCTTGCCACCATGCTTTATATTAAGGTTCTGTGTAAAGGTGGTTTATAGAGCCTTATCTGATGATTAATGTCTGTTATAAACATGTATGGATATATTAAATGTGTTACACATATTATAGATAGTGTTATAGATAGATGCAAGTCATTAATGTAGGTAACCTATTGATTTGTTTGTCTTTGTAAAAACAAACAGTAGCAGCTCATTAAAAGTGAACATAACATGAAGAGTGACACAGCTTGCCCTAGGATGGGGATGCTCTTGTCACAGATGTTTCAGATAAATTCTCTGTATCTGTCAGCTCAACAGTTGTCCTATTATCTCTCACATAAACCTTTTCTGCTTACCTTGAAAGCTGGGGAGGGACTTTTTACAAGGGCATAGAATGAGGGGTACTGGCTTCAAACTGGAAGAGGATAGATTTAGATTGAGTATCAGGAAGAAATTTTTCACTATGGGGGTGGTGAGACACTGGCACAGGCTGCCCAGAGAAGTTGTGGAAACTCCATCCCTGGAGGTGTCCAAGGCCAGGTTGGATGGGGCTTTGAGCAACCTGGTCTAGTGGGAGATGTCCCTGGCCATGGCAGGGGGTTGGGAACTAGATGATCTTTAAGATCCCCCCCGACCTAAACCATCCTATGATTCTATGATTCTGCCTACTTGGTTTTGATGGGTAGGATAAGTTTCACATGGCTTTATTTACTGTAATGTCCTGAAAATACCCCCACTATCAATGTATGATCTACCATGTTCCAGAGACGCCACGCAGAGCTAGTCTGCAGAGCTGTGTGCATGTAGCAGAAGGCAGCATGGGGCAGAAACCCCCAGTCACCTCTGAGGGGGGCGAAGAGGGTGCCAGGAAGGCAGCACCGTGCCTAGTCCATCCAGGTCCCAGGCAGTGCTTATGCACAGGCTCTTTAATACCAACTAAGAAGCAGTCCTGAACCCCCCCACTGAGAAATCCCACCCCTCTCCAGTTGGTGGCTAGTCCGCAGTCTTGCATTCCCTTTTATTTAACCCCGGTCTGGCCCCGGCACCATGGGTTGCCTCTCCCAGCAGTCCGAGCACGTCATACAATGTCAGAGCTGGGGGTTCAAAGCCTCCAGGCAGCCTAGAGTTCACGTCTCCTGTTTCCTGGGCATGTTCACATCCATGCTGTGAAAGGTGCCTGTCTCCATGCCCTCACAGGGGCTGTAGGAAATGAAGAGACTCGGCCTCATCAAAAAACTTGAACCCAAGAGAAAGGGGAGATTTCAGAGACTTCTCAGCAGTGGTGCTTGCCTGGCTCCCTGCTCAACTTGTCAGCTCTTATTTGGAGATGCTCAGCTTTAACATCTCCCTCCCATGTACAGGGAAGAGACATGACATCCCTGCACTGGGGTGCCCATATCAGCTCTGGACATCACTGGGATGCTTAAAGGTCTAGTGCTGCCACAGGGGTTTACCCTGAATGACTTATGCATGAAGTACAAACAGAAACCTATCCCCAGTCCCAGCTCCCTCCCCATCAGCCTGTCTCCTCACTGGACAGGGAACTCAATACAATATTTTGTCTGCCCCTCGGTTCCTCTTAAACACTGGTGGTGTCTTCCCTAGGGTCCACCTAAAGCACCTCAGTGATTGCCATGATAGCACAATACAGTCCAAACTCTGAAGCTTCAGGCGGGAGGTGGGGCCAGAAGATCTCCAGGGGTCCCTTCCAACCTACATTTTTTCCTCTGATAAATGAAGAAATGTCTATAGGCTGACTTGCAGAAATGATGCTGGGGCCAGACTGTGACCTGCAATGTAGTGTTGAAGCAAAGCCCAGAGAAAAATTCATCTGTGCTGCTGAGATTAGCATCCAACTTCTTTTTTTAAGTCCCATGTAACACCTCATTGTTACAAAACCCCTGAGAGCACTGTCAGACAAATCTTACTGATAAAGTTACAAAGGCACAGCTGATAAGGAAATGCCCAACTTCCACTTAAGTATTGATTGCCATGGACTTATTCTGGATATGCCAGTATATTTGGAATCACTCAGCTGTTTTTTTTGGCTATCTATCTGACATACAATAAAAAAAACCCACCATTTTCTTTTCTTTTTGCGGGGGGGGGGTATTTGTAATCAAAACCTGCAGAAAAAGAAATAGCCATCACAACAGTTAGGGAGTGTGTGGCACATGCAAAAGCTTGAAAAAACCCCACTTTTTGCAAAGTGCCCTATACATCCCAGGTGTGGACAGTTTGAGTGAAGGACAGAGTCAGCACCAAACTTAACTGGCCCTGGGTCCTCCCTGGGAAACATCTGCCAGGGACTCACATGTGTCTGTAGTAAGGTAGCACTTGCTCACGTACCCTTGTTTGTCAAAGTTGCAGCAGGATGGCGTGGGGAGATGCCATCTCTCCAGCCATTTCAAGATTTATAGATTAACAACCACACCTTGAAATACCATCTTCTCGTGAGCCGGGCAGCTGGTCAAGAGCCAGGTACATGCTTTCATGTGTGGTCAGTATGCAACTCTGATTTACGAACTAGTGCTGCATTTTATACTGATTGCAGATGCCTGTCTGTTTTTGACAGCATGATCTCATTGCTATTTAAATGAAAGATGACTGTTATGTTATACTGCTGGTGAGCAGGAAAACTATGGTACAACATGAAACGATCAAGAGCCGGGAGTTATTCTCCATTGCAAAATCCTCTCTGGCAGGCTCGTGGGTCACTACCGTCTACCGGAGGTGCACTTCCAACATGGTACCAAGCAAGGAGCCAGTACTGTGGTCCCCGAGGGCACCTGTGGGCAAAGCAAACAGGCAGCCTGGCAGCATTCCCTGAATGAGCGCAAGGAGGCAGGTTGGAGAGCTCTTATTGAACAAAGAGATAGTGAAACATCTAAACCAGGAAAGCCAAGTTTTGCAAACCAGTACAGAGTGTCCTAAAAAGCAGTAAACATCATTAAAATGATTTAATGATTTTTATATATGTGCATTCTACCTTCTTTCTGGCCAGACTGTAGAATCATAGAATCATCTAGGTTGGAAAAGATCGTTGAGTCCAACCATTAACCTAACACTGCCAAGTCCACCATTAAACCATGTCCCTAAGCACCACATCTACACATCTTTTAAATACCTCTGATTTTCCTACATGCAACTGGGCACGACTTTGTCTTTTGCATCCATCCTTCTCACACTTCTTGCTCTTCAGTTGCTAGCCAGTGTGCACCTTCTTTCTCCGTCCAAATAAGCTTCTATAAGAGCTTTCTGGCTCTAGAGTAACAAGCGTAGAAGTAAGAGATGGTCTTAAAGTGCAGAAGTGAGTTTTCATAGGCTGCTCCAGCTGGTGACTGTAGCAAAGCTATAAACAGTTAGCCTGCTAAAGATGTTCCCAAAGTCTTGCTCAGCATGATAACACAAGGCTGGGAGCCAAGGGTGAGGTAATACAGTAAGTACTTTACCAACACAATAGCTGAGCCAAAAGCAGAGCGCAAAGTGAAACACTTAAAAACGTTTATTGAACTTCAGAATGCTCTGATCAGGCTGTGAAGACATGACTGCCCTTTGCTTCACCGTACCTCCATCATGATGATCACCTTCTCATCAAGGAGGCAGGTTCACTAAAGGCCCAGGAAAACTACCTTGGCATCAGGAACGGGAAGGAGAAGCGGGTTAAGCTCCAGCCCCCAAGTAAATGTAAGTCTTCGGGTATTAAGTGCTGGAAGCTGTGTAGGTGCAGGAAAATGGTTCCTGGATTGTGTCTTAGGGCTGATAGTGCTTTGTCTTACGGGATATGTTTTGGTTTTCCTCATCGTCATATTTCTACAAGTGTGCTGGAGAGAGTCACCACTTAGTAGTGGGTTTGGCTGGGCCCTGCTAGGAGCAGGTGGATCGCCCCATGCTCTTACACACGAAGTTCATGTCCCTGTGAGTGAAGACTCTCATCCTCTGCTGATATAAAATGAAGTAAATAGAATTGTGCCAACTGATAGCAAGTGCTGACCTTACCCAAAGGTTGCAGCTAACCTCGGTGTTTGGAAAAATAGGGGCTAGATGAAGTCTGAATCTTGTTTTGGATTCCAAATTCTTCCCCAGGAGATAATTTCCAGCCTGCTGCATAGTCTGTATCCTTAAATGTTCTAGGATGAGAGGCCAGGTTGAAAGAGAAATTATGAATTAATTCACGCCCCTGCTCAGGGCTTTTGTTCAAATATAAGATATACCTCGGTTGGACAGCAAGGAATTCATCACCTCATTAAGACCATCAAATTAGACATTCTCTTGCCTGAGTCCTCTGAGAAACCAGAACCTCTAAATGTGCTCCAGGCACACACACCCTTCCCCATCAGTCCTTGCAGCTCTTCCCCTGGGTCATTCCTTCCAGAAGGGTCACGGTGGAGGGGCTAGACCCCATCTCTGTCATTGGCCTGGGGTTGGACCCCATCTCTGTGTTGACTGGCCTGGGGTTGGCCTGGAGTTGGACCCCATCTCTCTGTTGTTGGACTGGGAATCGGTACATTGACCCTGAAGATAGGAAGTGCAGGTGGGAGGTTGCAGGTTTCCATCCACACCCCAGTGTCCCCAGGCTGCCACTGACAGATGAGGGGAAGCCGGAGGATGCTCCAGTCTCCTCTGGCACTTGTGCCCTGGGAGGTTTTGGGGCCGACCAAATGGGTGAGGGGGCACTAGTGATGCTATTTTGGGAACTGGGGCTCACCTGGGGCATGGGGCAGTGCTGGGTCCCAACACCAGGCCTCGTCCTGCCTCTATGAGACTTTTCTTCATTCATCCAGGGTCGTTTTAAGTGTCAGGAGCAGCAGGGGCTTCCCCCCGTCCCCCGGAGCCACGGGCACTGCCTGATGCATTCCTCTGTCAGACTGTTCCTCCCCACATCCCGAGCTTTGCCTGCTGTGATGCTTTAAGCAACCTGGCCTAGTGGAAGCTGTCCACGGCAGGGGGTTGGAACTAGCTGATCTTTAAGGTCCCCTATAACCTAAACCATTCTATGATTCTATGATTCATTTTCTCAAATCAGAAGTGACACCCTCTTCCACGAGACATTCTGTGCAACATTTTCTCTGAGTCCCTTAGCAAGGAAGAAAGAAAGAAGAGCAACCAGGTGGCTGGAAGATGGCCGTTCACACTGTTTCTGTACGTGTCATGAGTGTTTCCGTATTTTTCTTTGCTTCTTTCAGAAGACGGTTATATCCTCCTGCTGCTCCCTCTGCTCCCGTACCCAGCAGCTCATCTTTCAAGGCTCTGCAGAACCGGACTGCCTTTGCTTAGGGCATCATCACTCAAAATCCTCGGTTGTCAATATGACATTTCCAGGTATGACATTACAATGCTGCTGTTCAAGTTTTAGCACTCAAATCCTTAGCAATGTGGGAGGGGGAAAAAAAATAAACAACTGAACATATTTCTGTGTTTGCTTTAAAGATGTTTTCACAAATGGGGTGTGGGAGTTATTTTGCTCAGAATGAGTGGGCGCCGGAAAATGGTGCCAACAGTTGAATTTTGAAAGACACCTGAGAAAGATCAAAGGGATGATCAGCCAAGCCAGCATGGAAGAGCCAGCAGCTGTGAAAGCATGAGCTGGAGAGGGCCTGGCTGAGTTTTGTGCTTTCTGAAGGTAATACGGAAGTTTGGATGTGCTACGGAGGAAAGCAGAATCTGGATGTGACATCACTGGAGCACAGGAAAGGGAAGACTCAACCAAGTCAAGATGCAGCAGAAAAGGGGGGATAGGAGGTGTTTGCAGAGGGAAGGTGCTGCTTGCCTTTTCTCCACGCAGTGGGTAACAGCAATCTTCCTTATGCTTTACACCTATCCTACATGTCTGTTATGGGTTGGGTATTTGAAGGTGTCCATGGCAGTCTGGTTTCCAGTTCCCACCAAGCTTTGAGACAACGTGGATGCTCAACTGTCACAAAGTGACCTTGAAAAATCTCATCTAATGTGTGGAGAGAAAAACAACTCTCTTAGACTGCAGCTTCAATGAATGTGTAATGCTCACTGGCACCAGGCTGGGACACGAGATGAAAGCTGACTCAGAAAGGAGATTACCTCCTACTGCATGACTTCACTGCTTTCAGGAGTAACCAGGTGTTTCTTGAGAGACTCCCATCCACCCTGACTGAGGACACCCACTGCGGGGGTGGAGGGTGGTGGGAAGAGAGAAGGGGGAAGATCATTGGGCAAATTATCTAATTGCAGGAATTGATCAATATGACACACTGCGGGTATAAACATCTGAAACATGCTCTTTTCAGATGAATCAGAGGAAAATTCAAAACCAAACAACATAGCAGAGACAAGGATGGGCTTATGTTTTTAACATTATTTATAAAGCTGCAATGTTCAGTGGTTCTAGTGGCCTCATCCAGGCATTGAGCAGAAGTGCATACAGTTACCCCATAGTTTATAATCTACAAGGCAGACACTCAAGGAGATGAAGAGTGGGATATGCAAATGCACTTACAGGTTTTAGGAGCAGAGCTAACCCTGTTTCAGTGGGACACATGTCCTTGGTGGACAAAAACATGCACAAGTGTTTTTGAGAATCTTGCCCTAAGGGATTTTGCAGAGAGATGTGTAAGTCACACGAGGGGTTGGGTTGACAAGCCTTCCCCACCAAGTGGGGAAATTAATTCTTTAATATAGATGTGGCCCCCAATGAACCACAATGTGTATGAGCAGAACCAAAACTGACTGTTTTCACTTGCTGATGCTTACGGTTTGAAAGGAAGTGCAGCCTCGCACAGATGAACCCTCCGTCCTCAAGTTGTCTTGTAGAATTTCATCCGAGTGGCAGGAATAAACAGGCTGGTTTTTGGCACCGAGCATTGACCCCTTTCAAGAAGCATGAGGTTGTCAGAGGAGATTTCAGAGGGTGCCCAGGTATTCAAACATCTGCACAGAGGGAAGCTCATAACATCCTTTCCTCAAAATTTCAGTACTTCCTTCTTCTGTGCCAGTGCCTCATTCCTCTGGGGAGGGTTACACAAAGGGCACAGTGAGGTTCTCACTTCAGGACCGTCTAAAGGGGAAGCCTAGACCTGAAAATCAGCTCCTGCTGCAAATTTTGGATTTGCAATTGCCACAACTTGCCACGTATGCAGAATCCTGCACAGGAGATTTTGCAGTGGGCTGAGACACGTGCAAGGAAATTAAAGGGGAGGAATTAAATCTTGGAGTGTGAATAAACAGGATTCAGAGTCTGAGCACTTTCAAGCACGCAGAAGCTGCAAGAGGAAGTCTTCCTTACAATGTTCTGCTCCTTTCTGCCTCCTGATCGTGTTCATTTGGGGTTGGTTCTGTAAATGAAAGCCATGAAGCATCAGCTCAGTGTTGCCTGAGGCATCTGCAACTCCCTGTCACACTGACACTTAACAGCCATCTCAGGTTGTAGTCTCACCTCTCTCAAGTCAGCACACATTTCAGAAAGTCACCATTAACCTACTGCTGGCCTCTCCCTCTCCTGGTCCCACACCCTCTTCTCCACCAGGCTGTTAGGAACAAGCCAACATGGGGATGGGCGGTGGGGAATCAGTAGCTAAATAAAGATATGAAAACACTGTTGCATTGTACTTAAGTTTTTTTTTCCCTTTCTCTTTAATTGGAAGCCTACCTGAAGCTAGATTTTGCTTAGGAAAGTAGTTGAAACATCCATAGCTTTTAAAAAATATGACGCTCAGCTGGAAGGGCTCAGCTCTTCTAAGCAAGGAAGGTTTGGTATTGGTATTTGTTGAATCATCATGAGGAACTAAAGATGTCTTCTTTACAATACATTAAGCAAGCCAATGTCTGTGCTACACTGATCTATCACCATTAGAAAGTAGAAATGGAAAAGCGTCATTAAATCATATGGTCTGGTAGGGGAGAGATGACTGAGATTTGGGCTCTGGGAAGTTTAGCGTTCAATGTCTCTGGGTATGAGGACTGGCAGTGCGAGACCTTGCTCTGGTCATACATCCCTGTGTTGGGTGGGGAGCCGCTATCTAATGCAATCGGAGGAGTTTACTTTAAAAGTGCATGTTTTGTGTCTTGAGCTGCCTTCTTGACATTAAAGCTCCAGACGTGCAGGCTGCAAGGGACCTGCTGGGTCAGCAAGCCTCGTCCCTTTCTACAGCCGAAACATCAAATGGTGCCTACCATACCCTGATGAGGTTTTAAGCAACTACAGCATGCTGCTCCTGCTGAAAGACTCCTGTACTGCTGAACAGACTAAACTCACTGCTGGTTTATATCCACTTGTTGTTGGGCTAATATGATCTCCAGCTTAAACAGTTTTTCTCCTTCCCAGGTTTTTGTCCTGGTGATCTCATAGACAGCAATCCTATCCATTGGGCTTCATTTACCGGGTCAAACATCTCCACCTCTTTTCACACCTCGGAAGCAGCTTGGCACAAGCAACTCCTAGCAAGGGCTAAGATATGTTTCCCTGGGACTGGGCTGTAAATGTCCCTGTGGGCTTGTACAGGGGACCTGTCAGCACAGGTCCCTGCTTCATGCACATGGGGGGAAATGAAGCCTTGCACCCTTCTGAGCAGTTGGTGGCCATGTCACCAGTACCCTGGGCTTCCCTGAAGCCTTGCAACTGCCTGCTGAGGGAAGAAGGATGCTGCCTCTGAGAGCATAGCCGAGCAGCTCATCCTGTGGGGTGGTGTGGAGAGGTGGCTGACTCTGGAGGCAGGGGAACACACCAGCCGGCTCCAGCAAGGGTGGTGAGAGCAGGACGGTGTCCTTGCTCCTCCTCCTGGCCTGGCCTGCAGCATGCCCGGAGCCTCCCTGTGGTCACTTGTTGGGGTGAGTAGTTTGTCTCTGGCTTTGTGCTCTTCATCTGTGACCTCCCAAGGAGCCAGCAGTCCGGCATCAGTAAGATCTTCCAGATGGAAAAGTGTTTAAGGAAGGCTCTTGGTACGCAATGAATTGCCTATGATCTCCCTTGTGAAGACTTAACATTTTTGCTTCCTGGCTTTGCTGTCAAAACTGCAAAGATGGAGTATCATTTCCATTTTTTATCCCCCTTACTTCTTTGCGTATAATGCCCGGTTATGTTGAATCTGGTCCCAAAGTGCCTTTGCTGGCCAAGCAGGTGTGGAAGAAGCTGTGTGGTGTGAATACAGCAGGTTCATGAGGGATGTGCAATGAGAGGATCTGTAAGGAAAGCAAACTCAAAACGAGCCTGAATGAAGATACAAGACCACCCACACACAGGCAACAGGGCTGTCTGGGACACCCCCCACACCAGGGCTGTCTGGGACACCCACACAAATCCAGGAATGCCCGCGACCTTTGGGAGCAGCAGCTAAAGGTGAGGTGGGGGTGCCCTAGGGCATCTCAGATGGGTTTAGAAGGCAAAGTTTAGGCAAAAGAGCCGCTGACCTCCAGTAACTAGAATGAGAGCCCCGATATCCAGATTGCAAGTAAACAGCCGTATGGTAGAGGCTTCAGGTGCCTGAAGGTAAAGCTGAATCCCACCCTAAATGTCATAAGCATGTTTAGGACCTTATCCATAATCTGCCTCTGATATTTGTATGGGGACCCACTGCTGCATACTGGAAGCACCTTCTGCCAGGCAAGACTGGAATATTCTCTGATGTAAAAGAGATTGTGTAATAGGCATAAAAGAAATTCGAAGTGTTTGAATTTGGCATGCTTCTGGTATATGGATGTAAATACATATTTTTGGCATGCAGTTGCATCTTAAGGAAGTGAAACAAATACGTGCCTGTCTACCGCAGCCTCTGTGTTTACCCAGCACTGAATCCGACAGCGCAGGCAGACACTCGCTCTCCTGCAATATTTCCTCTCCAAGTGGATGCAGAGGAAGGCCATGTTTAAGCTGCTCTACGACGTGATCTGTGACACGTGCTGGAGACCTGGTCTGCAGGGTCTGAGCCTGACCACAGCACGCTTCTCTACTGTAGCTTGAAAATTCAGGTTTGGTGAAAATAAGCGGGGAGAGAAGGAGGATTCTCAACTTAATATGATTTCAGAGCAAAACCAGGGTAGGGGCCCGATCCAGGAGTTTAAAAGCATTCCCCTCTTGAAATTTAGGTCCAATTACAGCAGAAAAGTGCACCTGCACAAACATTTTGAGACTGACACCTGCACTACGCCTGCACCCATGGGACTGACTGTATTCCTATCCACCAGTTATGGGCGCTGCCTGGCTGCAAAACGGGCCAGGACTCAATCCCCCTCTTTTCACCTGCAGGAGGAGCTGTGCCATCTAATGGCTCAGGAAATCTTTTCCCTTTCTAACTCCTGACCCACCATATGACCTTTGGTGAGCTACATAGGTGCCTCAGCACTCATTCTCTCACTTCAAAAAATATGAGGACAACAGCTACCTTGTACATGGGGAGAGGGGTGTAAAGGTGGAGCTTCTGCTGGAACACAGGCTCATGCTCAGTATATTGCTTGATACATTCATAAACAGGATTTTAGGACACCTTTCTATGAGCAAGAAACTCAATTCAGCACACCCAGTTCCATAGTCCCCAGTCCTGACTATGAAAACTATGAATCCATATCTTGCAAAAAAAGAGTCCAGCCAAAGGGAAAAGCTGTTTGATTAAACAGCCCCTGTCGTAAGCACCAAATATATCACACGTGCAAACAGACCCTAAGTCCAGACCTTGGGAGCCAGTTGCCCAGATGCCTTTGAGGATCTGGGCCTAAGGGCTCATTCCAACCAGCTGAAGTCAATGGGACTATCCCTATATTTAAGTTTTTGCTGGGTGACAGCCAAAGGCTCAGCATCTTGCAGAACTGGCTCTCAGGATGCTGCATTCCTTAATAGCTGGGAAAGAGAGCAAAGCAATGTACAGCAGAAAGTGTCCATCCATATTAACGGGTATTAGTAACCACTTTTAAAGGCCTAATCTATGTAAAAATGTTTTCACCCCACCATCAGCAACTTCCCAGCAAAGGCAGGAATTTCCCACGGTTGACATGCCCTGAGCAAACAGAGGAGCTGAAACAAAGAGCTGGATAATTAGCTTGGAGGGGAGGAGTTCCCGCGCTTCGCAGGGTAACTGCCTTGCGCAGCTGTGATGGGGCTCGATGGAGTGACCTGGAAAACAGACCTCACTTTTAAAGTGCAGAGGGCGAGGGTTTTAGTTGTGCCTTTTTAATTTTAAACAGTGCTGCCTGTGGCTTTACAGCTTCACGCAAAGGCGGGCAGACAAACTGAAGTATGAAAGGAGCCTTATTAAAACACACCATACATTATGTATGAACTTGAACTCTTCCTGACCTCTGCAGTCCTGGATCCGCCCCAATCCATAAACAGCTTGGGCCAAATTTTGTGCTGCTGCAGTAAGTAATTTGAATAAAATCACAAGCTGTTATTTTCAAGACAGTATCCCCAGCTAAGAAAACTGAGGGTGCTGTTTATTACAAAGATGTCTATCTCTGAAATGTACCTGAACAATGTAGTCAGATGTAAACAGTTGTCTGTAGCTACAACTGCCCTGTAAGCCGAAGCGCAGCCCCCTTCCAAGCAAGCTGTTGGCATTTCTTCATTGCCGCTCACTAGAAAATGTGCATTTGGAGTGGCAAATGTACAATTGCAGTTAGAGCTGGTTGAAATATTCAGCATGAATACATGATCTGGTACAACAAGCTGTTTCTTGGACCACAGATTCTTTAACCTGATCTTGATTATTGCAAAAGGCTCATATTTAGCATTGGATATTCTTTTTTTTTTTTTTTTTCCTGAACTATGCACGAACAGGCTGAGCCACATGGTTGTTTGCAGGCTCTTCGGCTCAGCTGTTTGCTTCTCCCAGCGTATGACAGGTCACCCGGCTCACAGGTTGTTGCTTCTCTTCCCTGATTCTCCGCCACACACGTTTCATAGGTCTGAAATGTTATATTAAATATTCTGGTTTCTATGCAAAGTATCTTCATTAATAT
Organism: Ibidorhyncha struthersii; assembly: GCA_013398815.1. Classification (NCBI taxonomy): domain Eukaryota; kingdom Metazoa; phylum Chordata; class Aves; order Charadriiformes; family Charadriidae; genus Ibidorhyncha; species Ibidorhyncha struthersii. Next base: position 382,293 of record VZSZ01007407.1, read on the forward strand.
GCAAATAGAAATGTGATGCAAGGCAGGTAGCCAGCTTCTCCTTGGAGCTGCTCAGAGCCCTCCAAAGCCACCAGTCCTGTATTCCTCCTCCACCTGGCATCTGCGTTCCCAATCCTAGGGACCAGGAGTGGGGGAAGTGAGTGTTTCCTGCCTAATTTGCTCAGGAGTGATCAAACCAGAACCCCTCTCACAGCCCCATTCCCTTGGCACAGGATCAGCCTGCAGAGGAGGAACCAGACCTCCAGCACGGATGGAGAGGCGGCAGCTCCGTCCGAAGAGGTGTCAGTGTGGCTGGACTGGACACCCCTTCTGCAGGCAGGCAAGCGGCTGGGAGCCTGCCAAATACAAGATCTGCCTTTTCTCAACCAGTACCGTGTTGTGGACTCTTTGATGAGTCTCTTCAGTTTTAAATACTTCTCTGAAGGGCACATGTTTGCCGGGTAGGGGCCTCAGAAAGTTAAAGAGGAGGCTGGGTGGACTGGGATGGATTTCACAGGTGGTTTACACAAAACCTTCCCAGTGAGTCACAAGCCAGTCAGCAAAGTCATGTCATCAGTGCAGGAAGAGTTTCTGCCCCAGACTTTGTCCCCCAAGAGAGAGACAGCGGCTACAGAAGTGAAAGAGAGAACTACTGACTTGTGTTATCTGGAGACAGCGAGAGGGAACCTCTAAGACACTTCTGAAAATTCAATTAAATTGGAGGCAGCTTTCACGTAGAAATATTTTTAATGTAAATTAAGGATATTTGGCAAGTTTTAAGCTTCCAAGATTGATTGATTCTTTAATTTTTTTAAGTGAATCAAAAACATTTCAGTGGTGAAGCGTAAAAGGTAATTTGTGAGTTTGTGTGTTATGAAGTGCAGCCTGCGAAAACAAAATACAAAGTGTCTCTGGAAATAACCTTCACAACTGTGATAATTGCTGGCAGTGGCTGTAATTCCCAGTAGCTGTCTGTACTCAGCTCTACATGAAATTGATTTGACTTTGCATTTACTTTTCGATCTGGGCTCAGGTGATTTGAATCCAGGCTCAAATTAAGTATGGTTTCCCTTGTAAAGATGAGGCAATGTATCAAATGCCTAAGGGAAAAGAGCAGAAGGGAGTTGGAAAGTGCTTTGTTCAAACTTTTAATTATTTTACCTCATTCGTAGTCTGAGTGGCACAATGATCTGTTTTTATTTGATCACATCAAACTTGCAGTGCGCTACTTTTTTTTTTTTTTTGCTCGAGCTAGCACACCGCTTATGCAGCGCGGAGCTTTTTTCCCATGATGCTCGCAGATGTGAGCTCTGCTTCCCACACGTCAGAGCTAGAAGCTGAAACAAACAAAAAAAAAATAATATCCAAGTGTTCATCTCTTTGCCTGCAGACCCAGGTACCGAAGCACTGTGGCAGCTCTCAGCTTCTACGCTAACATCACTTCAGGCTTGCTTAAAAGTGCTTACACAGTAGAAAGCACTTTTCCCTGGACCTCCCAGCTACTGAGCTCCTTCTGCAAAAAAAACACCTAAGTTTTGCTTACACCTTTCCAATGAATAATTCAGCTCTTTGTAATGCTTACAAACATGTCAGGTTTCTGTTTAGGGCGATTTCCTCCCAGCCCCGATAGCCCTGCTGAGCAATCTGCAGCGCCCATTGGCCTCGCAACTTCACAAGAGCGTACAAACTTTGGAGGACTCCAAAGGCACAAGCTAAGGGCTGTCCTCGCCATGCCTGCGGCTTCACAAGGGAGCTCGATGGCAGGACATGGCTTGTCCTCCTGCCTTTGTTGGACTGAAGATGTTCTGAGAACCGCCCTCCTTTGGCAGAGTTTGGGAAATTGCCTTTAAGAGGTAAAACACAAGCAAGGATGCAGAGGTCAGGTCTAAGCAGGTGAGACCCAGACACCACTCCAAAGAGTGGGCATCTTGTACCGACTCCCACAGCCTTAGGAAAGGAGACAGCCAAGCAGCTCCTCCGGTCTCTGCTTCCTGTGAGGAGAGCAGTGCTGGAGGGGAGCGAGCGCCTGAGTCTTATGGGAGGGCACAGTCAAACCCTGCCTAGACAACCCCTCCATCCCTCTGCGTCTGGCAGAAAAGACAGGGAAGGGGCCACATTTGGACACTGCTCATGTCAGAGGGACCTTTGAATGTGGCTCTTTCCTTGTCGCTGGTACAATTTCCCATTGACTTTGCAGGAGCATCCGTCTTTGGCCAGGGTCTTTCACTCTGGCTAAGGTGGACCTCAGCGCCAGCCACTCTGCCCATCCTTTTGTGAAGAGGGACTGAAGCCAGAGCCAGGCAGAAGATAATATGTCCAGGCCCTCCAAGGGCAGGAAGAGTCCTAATCATCAGAACTATTTTTGGAGGGATCTTTTAGCTTTATCCCCCTTCACCCCTCTGAAGCCTGAGAACAGAGCCAAACACCCAGAGGGAAAAAAGAGGATAAAAGGATTTTTCTTCCTAAGGGGAGGAGGGACCATTATCAGAGTCACAGAGAGAAGATCAAAAAGAGCTACACAAAGCAGAGGGGCAGGCTCTTTCAGTCCGGAGGAATGAATTGCGAGCCGGCAGACTACCTTAATAATGAATTTCTGAGCCCCACACATCTGTTAATTACATCCCAGCAAGCTAATATCACATCAGAATGTCTTGTTAATGCATTAGAAATCAGAGCTGCACCTTCAAATTTTGAGGATCTGTGATAAACTGGGCAAGGGAAAACCAAGCAGCTGTGCCAGGGAGGGCTCAGTAGGTGTCCCAGCTGTGGTGGCAAAATGATCTAAGCAAGGGACTGAGCCACCCGTGCCACCTCCCCTCACCCAGGAAAGTGCTGGTGAGAAGCTGTGTGTGAAATCTGCTCAGCTCTGCTGCCCCAAACAGCTTATAGCTGCACAGTTTCTGTGTGCATACGCGGCTAGTCCACAAGGATGTCAGCCTCGCAATCAGTATGGTTTTCATCAACAGGAACAAAGACATGTGAACGGCTACTGGCGAGCGGCCAAGACTTTCCCCCATCACATTTTTCACAGTCATTTTGAATATGACCTCAAGAAGACCTGTTTGTTTTGCCATAAAAGGCAAAGGGTCTAATCCTCGGCAGTTTTGTGCTGATGCTTCTAGTTTTGCAGGCATAAAAGCTTCTGCCTGAAGGCATTAGTAGAGAAAAGGGAGTCAAGATTGGTTATGTCCTGGTTCTTCACAGGATAAGAGAAGGAAAAAATTACACATAGACCCAAAAAGGAGGTGTGGTACTTAACACATCAGCACTTGTTAATAAATGCTACCCAGGCTTAGATATTAGAAATGTGTGTGTTTGTGACCATGTCTGGTGACAAGAGAAAGGCAGTGTAATTTATAGTGGTGGCTGCGGCTCAACCAACTGCCCTTTGCCACTGGAGAAATTAAGAAATTGCTCCAGTCACAGTTCTTGCCACTTGACGTGCTTGGGAACATGCTTGAGAACTTCCTTCCAGTTGAGAGGTATGCATTGTTCTGGAAACAATGATGCTTAATAGCTAACACGCAGCTCAGAACCAGTTAAATTCAGTAGACTAGGTCTAAAGGCCTTGTCCTGCAGTCAAGAGGGACTGGTCCTCAAAGGATCCCCTCTTAGCTTGCAAGCAAGGATCCATGACATGCACTTTTGACAGCTCCATCCGCGACTTGCTGTGTGTCCTGGAGAAATCTGCTTCACCTGGGTGTGTGTTTTTTTCCCTTTCCCACTTTCTTCCTGCTCTTTGGAGTTTACATCTAGCACAAGATACATCTGTGAACTTGTATGAGAGAAATAAGTAAAGCCTACAGCTCAGTGCCAAGTGAGAAATCCCTCTCCTAAAGGGAAGTTGACACTGATATTGCAAGACCCATTTTTGTAAAGACGTCACAGGCTATATCGGCAAAAGGTTTGCTTGCCTGTGATGATGGAGCAATCATCAACTAACTCTACAGATTATCTACACAATGGGATAAAGTATATTCTACTTTGTATTCACACAGTTGTCTTACATGTGGGCTGGACAAGTCAAAGGTTTTCTGGGTTGGACTCATTTGAAAAACTGTTCTTACAGTGTTTAGTTACATCAGAAGATGAGCACCAAAAAAGCAGAAGAAACCATGTAGAGAGTTGTAAACAAGTCTTCAAAGGGAGAAAGTGCAAGTGGGGAGGTCAGTATGCAATGGCTGGAGTTAGAAAGCAATTGTACGGCAGTCCAGCATATTGGATTCATTGTCCAGGAAAAGTTCACCCTTGTGAAGATATTTCATCCTTCCTGTGCCAAGACCAAGGAGAGCTGGAGTTACTGGTTGCAGAAGTTCCAGTTGTACAAGATAGATCTTGATGGAGGTTTGTTTTATCTGGCACACTCCCCTTCTTCAAAGATGTTCCCCGTGTTTGCCTTCATGGATTGCTGTGAGGTTATGCTAGTTATGTCTGTCCATCATACGTACTTGTTCTTTGTCCTTTGTATGATCCATGCTGCTATTTCTTAAATTTCTTTAAGGATACTTAGTTTTCACCTGGACTGAATGATTACACACACAAACTGTCATAGAAGGTATTTAAATAGGCAAAAAAAGAATACACTGACAAAACTGGAAACACTGTTGCTAAGCTGAAAAGCTAATGCACATTCTTTTAGCACCCTTCAAGAAATGCGTTTGTTTAAATAACAACATGCAGAAAATTAACCCACTCAGAATCATGCTAGACAAATAATATCCTGCTCCTTTATTTTATATTATAGCATATGAATTTTTATTTTTTTTGGGGGGGCAGTCTTTGGAGGGATAATGTTCCTGAAATACTCAATTTAACTTTATTTAACTCTGAAAAGGGTAAATGGAATGACCTGGTTAAGACTGAGTCAGTTGCCCTGACTTTGACTGACTCAGTCAAAGGGAAATAGAGGACTAGGGCTATAGGACCTTACTATGAAGAATTAAAGAAGGTTAATACAAATTATGCCAATCGATTATTTATGAAAAATAGGCCTGGGGTACTCAGTGTAATATTTTTAGGGATTTCCAAAGGTGATTGATAAGGGTAACTGCATAAATACAGCATATACTTCCACTTCTATAAAATACTTGATTTACTGTACACTTCCTAACAAAGAAGCTACAGTGACAGAAAACCCATAAGATACACATCTAAAGCATAAAAACCAGTGAACTGTTAAGTCTTAAAATATAATGGAAGATAAATGGAAACTCATTGTTGAGCAGGTGCTTTCCTAAAGAAGTCTTGCAAAGGTCTTCCACTTGTCCAGTCCTCAGGGACGTTTCTGTCATTGGTTTGAAGAAGAAATCAAATAGTTGTTGATAACATTTCCAGGTGACACAGAAACGGTGGGAGAGGTGACAAATGAAGCGAGCAGGACAATCTGGATAAAGACGATCCACAGTGACGCAAACTGTGTGTAAGCTGGGCATAAACAAATGGTACATCCAAGAGAGCTGTAGGTAAGGTCATGTCTGTAGGTGGCCAGCAGTTCAGTCAGAATATGTGGTTGCCTTTCTGAGAAACCAAGACACGCACAAAACTGGGGGAAGCCATGGCAGGGGTGACTGGCTGATATCCTCCTTCCATGAGATGGCCAGCCAGCCCTCATTAGTGCTTGGCTTAAGAAAAAAAGGGGTCTCGGCTAAGATTAGGGAGTTTTGTTCCTTCTGTGTCTGCAGACATCTGATTTTTCCTGGAATAGCATGTCAGGTCTGGGGTCCTCCTTTCATCTTGTAACATTAAAAGTTGAAGAGAACTCAAAGAATCACAGGCATGATCAAAGGTCTGGAAAACATGCCTTTCAGCAGGATTCAAAGATGTCGGTCTACTTGCCTTGAGTACAAAGAGGGACTTTTGTCACTGTTCATAAGAGTCTGCATAAGGAACAATAACTTGAAAACAAGGAGGTTTTATGCGTCATAGACGTAGGCCTAACCAGATCCAATGACTGGAAGGTGCAGCTGGGGAAATATGTATTTGAAATAAGTCATGATAGGTCAATGCTGAGAGGTATCAGCCACTGAAATCACTTATTGAGGCTTCTGATGGAAAATCCATTAGCTACTAGTTTCTTTATAACCAACACTAATATTTCACAACAGGATATCCTTTAGGTTAAGCACAGATTCTGGAGCTGGAGCAGATGCTAACTGAGAAGCAAGTGTTAAGTAGGTGACTTAGGACATGGAAGCAGTCTATTCTAATCTCAAAATGTAATGAACATTTCGTGTTGAAGTTCTGTACTCCAGAGACACACTCACCACCATACAGGTGTATGTGGCCTATCTGCCTCGTGCTCCTCTGCCTCCTCCCCCTAAATCCTTTCATACCAGCTATTTCAATTGCACAAATTTTCCTTGTCCTAACCCTTGCTCTTCCCTCTTCTCCATCCTAATTTTTGATCAAACTCCAGACGCATCTGACACATATAATCCAAACACTTTAGATCTTTGGCTGTGGCAAAGATTAACATGTTAAGAGGTAATTGGTGTAGGAATTGCTACGAGAGAACAAATCTGTTACTGATAGAATTTTTTGAAGAGAAAGCCACACTTTCAGGGTGAGAATCATCTGCCCTATGTCAGACACATGGGTGAGATGACTTACACACCAGAAGTGTCTGTTTATCAGCGCTGAGTCTCAGAGGCTCCTGGAGGGACCAGCAATTAGTCCCACCGATGTACCCGCATACATCCGCAGGGCATTGTGCTCAGCCAGCTAGTGCACCCTCAGGATGCTCGTTGGTGTTGCTGAGTCCTCATGTGTAAGACAACCTAAAAAGCTTGTCTGAAGGGTGGGCTGGAATGAGTTTTGGGGCCTTTCCTTATTGCTGTCACTGATGTACTCAGGGCCCTGTGGGACACCTGTCATAATCTCTCTGTGCTTCATTTCACCAGATATCAACAGGCATTTTTGGCCCCTGATATGCAAGTTGCTCTGTAAGTGCAAAACACACTATTATGGAACCAAATCTGTCCGTGGATCTCCTTGCTCGTTACAGGCTGCTGCTTTGCTGAAGCCAGTTACAGCTGCATCGTCGCCTTAATGGGATTTCTCTTTTTCCATCTCTTATTCTACTCATCTCTCAGATAGTTTGCTTGCAGGTACTATAATGTGAATTCTGCTGGATGAGTCAGAGCTCAGAACTGGCAAAGGTGTAGATATCAAGGTTCCCACTGTTTTTTTTTGTATGTGTGGATGAGGTTTCCAGCTCCACTCCGTACATGCTCAGGTGCAGATTGCCACACTCAAGGAATTGCACATGGTGACGTAACTGACCAAACACACTCCAAGAAATTTCTGGAAAGAGAAAACCCACTGATTTTTGTAGCTGTACTTAGAGCAAAGGTCCATTAAATTAAAGGCTGCTTTTCTGTCTTTTCTCAACCTCTCCATTGCTCCATCTGACTCCTTGCTCTCTATGTTGGAGTGAAACTGGTCCTTCCTCTCCCAGGTCTGGAGTCCAGGGCTGGCCCGGCCAGTTGCTGTAACTGCTGCAGGAGGTGACAGCTGGGCCAAAGTGGAGAAACCCCGTGGGGATTTCAGCTGTGCTCCAGCACATGTCTCCTTTGCATAAGCAAGCTGCAATTCGAAAGACATAATTTGGACAACTCAGTGAGGGTGGATTTCCATGCATGAGGCCAAGGGCACATCCTGATGTACAGGTCATTCTCATTGAAAAACTTCAGGTCCCCACTCCAAAATTTGAGTACATTTGGGTTTTTTTTCCTAAGAAAACAGACACCAGAAATGTATTTTTCTTCTCTCACCCATTCTGGTTGGAATTAACCCCTGTACACATGTAGAGATCAGCCCAGAATAGACATACAGAAAAGAAAGTCCAAACAGTTAAACTTGCGCGATTGTATAAATAACTGCAAACAGGGATATGTAAGGCAATCATCATCGTAATGATGCCCAGAACAGCCAGATGACAGACAGGAACCCAGTAACCTCTGAAATGCCAGAACGACTCTGCAGCTCACTACAGCTGCACTGGTTTATAGACTGCAGTTATCCTAACCAATGAGGTAATTTTATTATATTACATTGTATTTTATTATATTAATTCTATTAGAGATTGTTTGGCTGTTTAAAAGAAGAACAAAGTCTCACAACAGCCTCGGTCCCTTGCAGAGAGAGACGTATGAAAATCTCCTGATAAATAACAGTTGCTGAGAGCAATTGCTCAACCCACATGCTGCCTTGTACAGAAATGATCATCCACAGAAAGATTTTAAGAAATCAGGAGAGCGCCTCAGAGAAAGCAGCAGGAGGGATGGAGGAGTGGGGGAAATGGTGTACGGAGGCTGGAAACTTCTGCCAAGCATTGCTGTGCAACTGCTCGCCTGAGTCAAGTTGTTTTTCTTGAAATATTTGCAGCATCAGGGCCTGGGTTGGTAACTTGAATATTAAGGTAGTACATCAGCAACTTCTAAATGGGTGCTTAAGAACTCCCAGTGCTCTTCCTGCCTGTGCTCCTTCTCCTTCCCTCTCCCAGCCATCTCTGCCCCACGCAGTTGTACCAGGTCATTTTAAGGGGGAGGGGGAAGCTCATCTGGAAAACTGCTGCATATTTATAACAAGACCATCTATTACACCAGTGCAGGATGGAATTGAAAACATATGGTGCCCTGGGAGCAGCTGTTTCTTTTTTTAGGCCTCTTATGCCCTTCAGAAATGTCAAGATAGAGGAATGAAAATGTCAGGAAACTGCAATATGCTTACTCTAAAGGCCTCCCATTGGTGACGTATTTATGAAGCTGTTGGAAATTTGATTCACACTGAGCACAAGACACCAGGTTTTAAAGACCCGCATTAACAGAGAAGTCTGCTAAAGCTAGTACTCCTTATCTGCACCTTGGTGGGACCTTCTGCTGCTTGGAAACTGGTCCCCACGCAGCTCAGGAGAAAGCCCTTGCTCCTGTAGCTGTGGCTTCATGCCACTTCCTACAAGGAAGGGGTCTCCCCAAGCCTTTGCTGCTGTGGTTGGAGAGCCGGGCATTGCCTCGGTAGTAAGCTGCTGCAGTGGATAATGATGGAGCAGCTGGATGGGACAGTCCCATGGGATTCATACGCAGTTCTCAATGTTTAAAAACCAATAAATGTGATCAAGCAAACCAGTCACCTGGTAGTCTCTGGCCATGTTGTGCCAGCACTGGGACAGTGTTCTGGAACTGTTTCAGCTCACCAGTGATCATGCAGTCACATGGACCAGTCACTAATGTCTCAAAAGTCCTCCTAATATTTTGTGTTTAGAGGTTTAACCAGAGCTTCCTTAGGGCTGGTCACTTTTTAAAGGCCCAGATGTCATCATCAGCATGATACAGTAAAAGCAGGTCCCACAAACTATACAGGGCCAAGCAGGAGAGGAGCAACCAAGCCCTGTTCCCTGCCAGGACTATAAAGCCCACTTACCGGCAGAACCTGTCGAGAGACTGATCTTACAGAGTACGCACTGACAGCAGGAGCCTGAAAGCAGCCCACAGGAGCTGCCAAGGAGCTGAACTGTCTCCAGTACAAGGCAGACTAATGCTACAGAGCTGCATTTGAAACTGATTGCAAATATGACCTGCTGCTGGCTCAGATGCAAAGCCCTGGCTGTGCTCCAGCAGCAGTGACTTCACCACTGTGCTGGAGCTGAGCTGCACTGGAGGTCACCTCTGGGGATCCCTCCCCAGTCCCCTTCCAGCTTCTTGGAGATCAGAGCACTCAAGTTGTTTGTTGGTGGCTTTAAAATTCCCAGGCCAGTCCCAGTGGAAGAAACACGGGGCTCAGGATCATGGTGTCCTCCCAGCTTAAGGAGGACAGGAGCATGCAACTTGGTGGCTGTGCTGGACTGCCTGCACCGCGGGAGAGCAGTAGCATCTCTTTTCCTTGCTTATGGCCAACAACACAGTCCAACAGAGAGAAAAGGAAGAGGCTTCCAGAAGGAGGCTGGAAGAGATGGTGGAAATACTTCAGTCATGCTTCTCAGGGTTTTAAATAAATTAGATTTATCAAACATCGTGGTTTAGTTGGGGTATTTTTTTTTTTTCCATTTTTGGCAAAAATTTTTGGCAAGGAGCACAGAGCTGTGACCATATTGCAATTCTTGCTGTGGGCTGTATTAGAGGAAAAGGATGTGGGAGGTCTTGGAATCGAGAAGGGCTGGGGGAAACGGATATGCCCCGTTTCTGAGCCCAGAGTCTGGGATGTGAGGTGGAAAAGTGGTAAAGTGTGGACAGATTATAGAGGGCCAAAGTGGTGGACCATTTCCAGAACAGGGCTGAGAAAGAAGAGAAAGGATGAATCAAGGAACTTACCCCTTGAACAAGGAGCTCAGCACCTCTGATGAGCTGGCAGGATGGGCTCAGCAGGTTGCCTCCTGACTGCAGCTCACACAAACCTGTGAGAGAACTTCTACTTCAGTTCATCATGTTGGGGATAACAGCCCTGAGACAGGCACTTTTCCCAGAGCAAGTGGATTTGGGTAGCTCGTTTGAAGGTGAGACTTGAGGTTGTGCCTCCAGAGGGGATGCAGGTCCCACTCCAGACCCTCTCCTAGAGAAAGAGGCAGAAAATATCATTTTTGAGCACAGGGTATGAGATACCAGGCAAAGTCGAGCAGCCTCATGGGAGGGGATGACAGCCTAGGATAATTTTGGTTCTGCCTCTAAATCCTGCTGTGCAGCTCACATTGCTCCTAGCTGCTCTCCTCCCTTCTGCATGCCCCTGCTAGCAGGGGGAAAGACCATGCTGGAAGTCATATGGCAGAAGAGGCTAATAAAATAAACACCAGCGTACGCAGAGCAGGGGGCAGAGAACAAAAAAGGGATAGAACCATGATGCTGAAAAGAAAATAGGAGGGACTGCAGGAGCATAAAGGGATATCACAGACTCCTGGAGAACATTAACATCTGAGCGATGGTACATAAAAATTCAAACAACCCACTCTTCTGCTTGCAGGAACAGTCTCTGCTGGTCTTTCACGTATTTACATCTCTTCTTGCACCCCAGAACCAGTCTGCACATTTCCAAATGCAGAAATCCCTTCTGCTGGCTGTAGGTGGGGGGTAATAAGCTTTATTTCCAGCACTTTGGGCTCCACGTAGTTCTCTGAGAGGGGAGGAGAGAAGGAGATGATAGAGAAGGATTGACGGTAGTGGTTGGGACTGAAAAGACTCATGTGGGAGATGAGGAACAGCAAAGAAAGATAAGGAGGACATGGAGAAAGAAATTGTCTGAAATCCAGTCAGCTCTTGGGTATGCTCAGACCTATATGGATCTCTGTGGGTGCTGGGTAGTATATAAATTTGGATATGAGAAATACCAATGAGAACTGCAGTGACTAATCTCCCTCAGTCCTGTGGCCCAGGCAAGGGACGAAGCATCTCCTGTGCCTATAAAGCACAGGAGATGCTTCTGGACCTGCTGTGTTCATGCTCCTGTTTGATTGCCTTAGGCATATAAGACAATATTTCATCTTCCCACTGCAACTCCAGGCTCCACCAGCGATCCCAGTCAGCTGCCATGAGGCTTCACTGGCACAGATTTCTGTGCATGAGGAAAAGAAATTTGGCCCATGACTTGGGGATAGTGTGGTTCGGAGCCGGGGTGAGGAGGTGGCGGGTTTTACTCTTTGCTTTACTGTTACTTTTACAAGGGCATGTAGTGACAGGACGAGGGGTAATGGCTTCAAACCAGAAGAGGGGAGATTTAGATTAGATATTAGGAAGAAATTTTTCACTCTGAGGGTGGTGAGGCACTGGAACAGGTTGCCCGGAGAAGTTGTGGATGCCTCAGCCCTGGAAGTGTTCAAGGCCAGATTGGATGGGGTTCTGATCAACCTGGTGTAGTGGGGGGTGTCCCTGCCCATGGCAGGGGGGTTGGAACTCGATGATCTTTAAGGTCCATTCCAACCTAAACCATTCTATGATTCTATGATTCTACTTTGTAGCTAGATGGCCAATGACCCTCTGAGAAACCCTGTGCCTTCCACTGAAGCCTCATCTGGGTGGGTTATATTGGCAGGAAGCCCACAGCAAATCATTCCAGGGTGAAATTTTGAAAAACACTACAGAGAAGTGGCATTTTCCATCGGTCTTCAGAAGAGATTTCTGTTGTTGCAGTGAGACCTCATCCTAGACACCCTCCGCCCCTCATTCTCAAAGGCTGGTGTAGCTCATCTGCTGTCTTGGAGGCCAGATGTGTTGCACAGGGCAATTCTAGGGGAGATGCAACCACCAGCTGTGGATCTGCAGGTTGGGAGCACACTCCCAGGGTGAGGAGGTTACTGTCAGCTGAGGCAGCTCCACACACAAGCAATTCCCTTGGCACTGAGCAGCCCAGACAGGAACAGAGAGAAAAAGTCTTGCACGTAAATCTGAAGCGAATCATCCCCAGGCAGCTCCCACCAGCATGGCAGTTACAATGAGAGAGACTTGCTCAGGTCTTCTTCAGGTGGGGGTAGACATGCTCCTCCTGAAACAGGCTTATACTTCTTGTAGGGACTTCATCACATGTTCACAGTGGGTCTTAAATTACCTTGCCAGAGGTAAAACTACCTGGGTGTCTGAAGCCCTTGGGAAAATATTACCTTTGGCCTTTCTCTCTTAATTTCCTCTCTCTGGGTGCTGCAGATAACCATGCTTATCTGCCTTTGCCAAACACGCTGAGATTTGCAGAAGAGAAGCACTGGGTACGTGACTAAGGTCGACATCATCCCCATCATCCCTTTGCTGAACCCCATCAGGCTCAGGTTGCTGAGAGTCAGCTTTGCACCATTTTAACTACCTACGCAGGGAAGAGTCGTGGCTGTTGTGGTCTCCCTAAGCTGCAGAGATGCCACCAAAAAACCTTATTCAGGCAATTCAAGCCCTCCAGCAAAGAAAAGTCCAAGCTACCCGCAGAAATGGGTATGAACTGAACACAGAAGGCAGGACAGGGAGAAGTTAATATTTCACAGGCATGATCTACAGCCATGAAATGTGATCATGTCTGGGAAATGTGGGTTTATATTTTTTTCTAAATTAAAATAAAAACAAGGCCAGAGCTCCAGCAAAATATGGAACCTGGGAGTTCTGTTTTAGCTTTGCAGCAAAGATCGTCTTTAATACTAATTAAATCTTTTGCTGTTGAACGAGAAAAAGTATCAGCTAAGAGACTGTCTCTGCCTCCAGAGCTTTTGATGTGGTTAATTTCTGGAAAGGAGAATTTGGGACTCGGATTTTGCAGTGCTTCACTTCACTATCCTGGCCTGAAATAAATATGAAACCCCATGCCAAGAAGTAACAACAAGAAAAATATTTTTTGTGGGTTTGTGCCGCAAAGCTGAGATGGCGATAGACAGACTGATTTGAGGCAGGTGATGAGTGTCCTGGGCACAGGGCTGGCACAGGGCACAGCCTCCGTGGAGGACAGGGGAATGAGTGTTGCCCTTGTTACCTTACAGCAGATACCATCCGGAAAGAGGTACAAAGGTGCTGCTACTTAACAGAGTGCTTTTGCAATATGCCTGATTAAATAAAATCCCTTATTGGATGCAGTTGTCAGTTTACTTTAACTAAGATGGAGACTGGAGAAAGGATAAAATTCAGAATGAGAAGGAGTTAATGCATTTAAAGGGCTAAAACCTGCACCACTGGGATAAAAGCAAACTTAGTGACTTCATTGCAACTCAGCAGTAAATCCAGAGTCACTATTTTCTGTGGAGTGCAGATGTCTGAATACCATCCCTGGATGGGAATAAAAGGAAATGCTGTTTACTGTGAACAAAATGCATTATGAACAAACTCTGACACACCCTAAACCAACTTTCTTTTGAAAGCAAGAGAGGGTTTCATTAAAAGCAAAATTTGTGAAAAGAGATTTAGAGGATATGTGGGAACTTGCTTGAATGATTAAAAATTAATTATAGCAAGGGGGAGGATGTAGAAACATGTTATGTTAGGATGCCACTGTATGGCCCAGGCAAATCTGTTTCTGAGATTGTAAATTCAGCCCCTTTTCTCCCTTATATCTGATTCTCCACTGGGCTTGCTGGACACTGGAGCAGATGCATCTTACATGTTTGAAAAGCAAAGATGATTCAGTGGTGCAATGCTCCCGGTTAAAGCCATATCTCCTTGTCCCCCAACTCATTCGCACTGTCACAGAGTGAAATGCTGAGCTTGCTGCACCTAAGAGCAGGGAAAAAGCTCCAATCGATTTCTTGAAGCTTCTCAGGTTAGAAAAGACCTTGCCAAGTCTGCAGCCTCACAGATCTCAAGCAAAGCCACCAAGGAGATGGTAGAAGAGTTGCAGAAACGGGCTGCTGGTGTCAGAGCCCTGGGACAGGCCATGGAACTTGCTCTGCTCCCACCCATGTGCTCCATGCTTCTGCCTGCAAGTGGTCTTTGTCTGGATGCCCATTCTCCACCTTCTCTGGAGGTGGAAAGAGCTGGGGGCAGCACTGTTCATCCCTCTGTGAGATGGTGCTCTCGGCAAAACTGCTTGTGAGGTGCCACGGCAGCATGAGGAGCATGAGGAGCATCCCTGAGAGAAGATAGCCAACCACCAGCTGTTTGCATCTCCTCTTGGGCTTCCCTTTAATTTTGGGCTGCTGGTGTTTTGGTTTGCTCTTCTTGGGGGAAGCTGTATAAAACTGTGGAGCAATGAGGAAGCATGGCTGCTGGGCTTGGTAGCTTGTATGAGAAATGTCCTTCAGCGGTCTCCCCAGCCATCCAGACCGTGAGCTGCAGAAGGGAAGCAGTTCAGCAAGAGAAGCAGCAGCAGCACACACTGGAGAATGGTGTCCAGGCTGAGCTGGAGCTGTTGACACTGTTCTTGCTCTTTTAACTCCCTACATGTGGCTGGTGAAAACGCTTAAGTCTGGTCACCCCATGCCTGCTGATGCCTGTGGCTGTGGCAGATGTGCAACACTTTGGAAATGAGATCAGAAGGCAGGAGCAAGTGGTGGCTAAGAGCAACTCCACTCTCCCCACCGTCCTTTCTTTTTTTTTCCATTCATTTGTTTTGCATTCTTTTGTTTTTTCATGGTCACATACAAATGTTTGTCCCATACAAGTCCAGGACACCTTCCTTGACCTTACAGTTCCCAGAGGGAAAGACAATAAAAAACACTGAAAGCTAAAAGTTGGTTTGATTCAAGCCCCTGACTTCCAATTACCTGAGAACAAGGATCTGCTTTGTTGCTTGTGTATGTTTCAGTGTGCTTACACCATTTTATCTTGCCCAGAGAGCTAGTCAGATATAAACCAGCGACGGAGAAGGACTTGGGTTTTGGCCCATCCTCCTCTGAGAGTCCCTTAGCTCTGTTAAAATACCATTTTCAAACAAGCTAGATATTTTCTGCTCTATCCTCTTCTATCTTATCTGGCCTTTATCATCCGCAATAACATTATTATCAGCCAGAGTGTTTGCAGCAATCACTGCAGTACATGTCTGAGGCTTAGCAGATGTAGTGTAGAACTGCAAGACTTTTCTCCTGCAATTCCTTTCCCATCAATTTCCAACTATTTCGTTTTCTCCAGCCCCAGAGCTGTTTATCCTTGCTGTGAGCTCCTCAGCGGGCTGATTCACCCCTTGGGTTGCGCCAGCTCGTGTGAGGGAGCCCAGCGCTCGCCAGCTGGCAGCCCCTCCAGAAGCAGATGAGCTGGCCTGGAGAAGGACTGAGGTCAGGCTGGCTGGAAGAGCTGCTCAGTTACCATTTCTCCAGGGTTTTCTCCAGTCATAGGGCTGGATGAGAATGTGGAGAGAATTTAAAACACCTCTGCAAGAAAACCAAGAGAGGAAAGATAGTCTGATGGGGAAAGTGGAAACTTTGTCTTTGGGTGCAAACTTTGTCTTTGGGAGAGCTAAATTCAGCCCCTTCCAGCACCATTTAGCCCCTGTGTGCTTCATTTCTTGCACTTCTCCAAGGATGATGCTACTCCAAGGAATTAGAGATGGTGCTCATCTTGGCATAGGGGCTGTGTAAGTCCCCAAAGACAGCCTAGTGCTGGGCAAAGCCATAGTCTGCTCCACGTTGGAAAGGTGTGTAAAATGCAAGTCTCCTGCTGACTCCAGTTGCAAGATTCCTGCTGACATAGGGAAGGGACAGGAATGGGCACATTTCTTTTTGCCTCTGAGCTCCCTCCAGGCCCTCCCTCTGCCTTGTGTTCACACTCCACTCCAGTTTTATGGTAGTAAGTGGTAGAGATGAAATCAGGATCAAACACAACTTGTCAGATAGTTTTTCTTACTGTTGTTATTTATGTTGTGGAGACAGAAGTCTTGCCTGGAAGGAACTATAGGACAGTGAAAATCCCGTTACCCAACACGTAGCATACCCAGCTGTTAGACAAAACAGGAAAAAAAAATCAATCAATGAAAGTATTTTGCTCCTGCCAAGGCATGGGAGTGTGAATCCCTGAAGAAGTGGGTGAGGATGTGGTGATCCCATGGAGATGTCCTCACCGTGCCCGTTCAGATGAGTCCCTCCTGCAGAGCTCTGTTAGCTGCTGTGAGCTCACTTTGAGCCTTTTCCCTCTTTTCTGCATGTTTTCTCTCCTAGAAGCTCCTTCTGTCTCTATAACTCACCTTCTACACCTCTTGTGGCCTTTTCCGCTCACTCCATGCTTCAGCTTGGTAGCACCCACTCAACACCTCTTTGCAAAATACAGTCTCATCTGCACTTGGAGCAAAGCCATCCTGCGGAGGGGATAGCAGACATCACCTTTAAGATCTTGGCTTTCATATGACAGCTCAATGGCAAGAGAGCTGCAGGCTGTATGAGGACTTGGAGAGAGGCGGCTTGTTTTTATCCTCCAGCATATGTCTGTGTGGGAAGGAGGGCGCTGATCCACAAACAGTCTGCTCACAGTTTTGTCCGCTCCAGGCAGAGTTCACAGGCTGCAAGAGGGACTTCTGGCCCAAATTCTGTCTCTGAAGAAGCTGACGCGGGCGCTGTGGCAGACTCTGCCATTGTTTCATTAGCAGTGAGCGTGGGACAGTGGCCAACCCGTCCTCTGATCCTGCCGGGGTCTCCCATCCTTCTCCAAATATGCAGACCAGTGTGGCATCCCAAGTCCTGCTCCTCCCAAGGCCAGTGCGTTTGGCAGACCAAACCAGGAGCCCCCGGGCTGCCAGAGGAGCAGAGCTGGGAGGGGTCCCCCGGGGTGCAGTAGGTGCCATTGGTCCTTTCCCTCCTGGGTTCGGGGCATCAGTGCTGCGAACAGAATCGCGTGTGCCATAAGGTGGACTTGGGACAGGGCTGGCAGGACCACCTCCCAGGGACTTAACACCTGGGTCAATGCCAACTGTCCTTAGTCATGGAAAACACCCCCTGGAGTCAAGGGAAGTTCACTGACTCAGGGAGCTGAGCTGCTGCCAGGCTCATATTATAACCGAGACACGGGTCTGTGCACCCCATAGTGAAGTTATCTCAATTTTCTTCTTTGTATAATGTCCATTTGAATTTTAGACAGGGGCTCAGTGAAGTTTCCTTCCAGTTCTTTCTGGGGAAGTCCCTCTTATTAATAACCAGTCTAATGCACTGTGTCTGGGAGCTCTACGATACCTTGTACTGTAGGAAAAAAATACTGTATCTATCTGCTTTGCTTTCTTTCATTTGGTCTTTCCTTATTTCCTTCTTATCTGAGCTCCTCAATCCTATCTCAGAAGTATCCCACCAGACAACTCGTATTGCTGCTAACACTAAACCCCATGTTGTAGAGACCTCCCCCTTCCTTTCAAGAACTTTATGTTTACTGCTTGTCCTCTAGCTCTTGCCAGGCTGAGTAAAACCCAGGCTGACTGTCGGTATTTCAGTTGTGGATGCCCCATCATTGGAAGTCTTCAGTGTCAGGCTGGACGGGGCTTTGAGCAACTTGAAGGATGTTCCTGTTCATGGCAGGGGGTTGGACTATATGGTCTTTGAATGTCCCTTCCAACCCAACCCATTCTATGATACCATGCTTACATGATTTCAGTATTGTTCTTGAGGGATTTTTTCAGTCTCCTGGTAGAATATTCTTGTTGGATTTGATTGTCCCCTAGCTTCACAGCTGCCCTACAAAAGGTAACACACAGCTTCTTTTTTTTGAAGCTTTTGTCACATTTGTGACAGAATATATATGCACAGTTAACAAGCACAGTTATTAAAAGCTCCTGTATGCAACATTTCTTCCAAGTGGCCAAAGAAGTGTTTTTTTCCTCCTCTGCAAGAGGAGTAATTTTTTATTCCAGAAGAGCTTGCTGGGTTTCCTTAGCCCCAGGCTGAGCGTGAAAGTGTCCCTTAAGATCACCCCCAAAATACTGCCACTGAGTTTATTTAGTGCAGAGAAGAGAGATTTGGAGGGAGCACAGAGTCATATTGCAGCAGGGGTCATACTGAAGCCTTTACCTTGTCTGCAGAGGACAGGACATACAGTAATTGTATGAAGTTGCACAGAAGTTTTAGTTTAGACATTAAGGGAAAAAAGACTTTCTAACAGTGAAGATAAGTCCGGTAATTGATTGCCTGGGGAGGGTGAGGAATTTCCATCGTTAGAGGCTTCGGGAGCAGGTTGGGCAAACCCTTATAAGGGATGGCTTGGGAGAGGATCCCGCCTGTGGGCAAGGCAATGCGGTAGCCAAAGTCCCAAGGTCTGTTCCAGCCCTGCTTTTCATTATTTTATTGTACAGCCTGACTGGAGAACTCCCCGGGCATGCTGGAAAGTCTGTGGATGCTGAAAGGCTTTCTCTTTTGGGGCAGGTCTCTCCAGCAGAGTGCTGAGTGGTGTATTTTTTTAATATGCATTGTTAAATGAGTTGAGTATGCAGGTCAGACTCCCAGGGTACGGATTTTAAAAATCCAAAATCCCTAATGAGACGAACTTTCTATTATTTCTACTTTTTTTTTTTTCTTTCCTCCTTGTAGCTAAAGTGATGTTCTACAGATCACGGTCACCATACGCGCTATCCTGTGGATGCAACCCACATGGTGCTAAGTATGTGTGGATCAGGGCTGTTCCTCATCACGGGTGACTTCACTTGAAAGGACAGTCCACGGGTAGTCTGGTGGGAGGGTGGGGAGTCCAGATGCCGGTGCTCACTCTGGGTAGCTACTTCTGCCACGTGCACGCTGTTGCTCCAGTTCCTTTGCCGGATGGCGATGCAAGCTTTCCAACATTGAGTAATACCAGAATACATCTTATCTTGGGGGCTAGTTGCGGTTAGAGATAATTTTCCTCAAGTATTCACACACACTCTGCTGCACAGCTGGGATGTTTGGAGAGGGTAAAAAGAAAAGCTCACAAACACAACTGAGGCAACATTTGTTTCTTGAATGTTAATGAGCGTCTGCGGGGCGATGCTCCTGCTTTGTGTTCTGCAGCTCCTGCTCTGCTAATAGAGTTCTCTTTTCCCTGGCTGGTGTCATGAGCAGCTCCTCCAGGACACCCGCTTGCCCTGAGGGCCGTCACCAAGGGCACCAAACTTCCATGATGGCACAGGGGAAATTGATTGCTGTAGGAATTTTGTACCTAAACAGCTTTGGGGACCAACCTGAGTGAAGTCAGTGGTTTCAGTTCAGTGTAGGCAGCACTGGGCTGGTGCTGTTAATTTTGAAGCGTCGCATCAGCAATCCCTGGAAAAGCATTAGCATTCTTATTGCGAGTGAAATGTTTCAAAAATGTATATGATCAGCTGAAAGCTCTGGTGATAAAGATACATAAACTTAACATGAAAAATATCATGCCTTTATTTGTTCTTGGGACTTCAAGCTTTTACAGTGCAGGACATTTTGGAGCTTTCCTTGACAAGCTGGAAACTACAGGGTTTGGTAAGCAAAACCTGAGATCCTCATGCATGCACATGGCTCTTATAGCCGTACCCTTGAGATTAGCATCTGCTGTCGTGAGTTTTACCATGAAACCTGTAGCTGTGGCGTGTAGGCCAGAAGGTGTCCCTCAGCCCGGGCATCTCCAGGCTGACAAGATGCAGATTGCTACAGCCAGGCCTGGCTCGTGCAATGACCTGTGGGCAGCATCACCCTGGGCTGCTTGGACCACAGGGATGTGCCAGCCTTTAAACCAGCTGACAACACAAATGCAGTGGATGATGATGGCTGTAGGTGGAATGCAATCAAACCCTTCAATTACACCTCGATGATTTAATCAGCTCCCTGCCAAATGCTGGCTGGGCATCCCGTGGTACCACACAAATACAGTAATTACTGCTGTGCGCCATTTCGCAGTAAAATATAGTTTACCTGGATTAGAAAACACCATTCGGCTGTCAGTGGCCGGCAGCCCCCCTTGATAGGCATCCGCGTGGGTGAGGTGTCTTTTTGAGATTTCCACTGCTGTGCTCAAACAAAACAGTTTCTGTTCTGGAGTATTAAGTCATCTCATTCTTGTTTATGAGATTAGGAAGTGTTGGGAGCAGCTTTCTGGATAAAGCTCTGGCTGAACCGAGCCCTTATACGCCAGAGGATCTGTTTTGAAGGGGGGAAAAAAGGAACCATACAAATAGCCAACGCACAAAACCGAAAACAAGAGCTGACTAAGGCTGTTTTTGCTGCGCACAGCCCTGCAAACACAGATGTGTTTCAATGAGCACGATTTGAGAGGGGATGAACTCATCTGGAAGCCTTGTTTGTTCCTTTCTGCTCCTCCACCCACTGGCCGCCCCCAGGAAAACAGCGGCTGCTGTTGCTCCAGCCCCGTGAGTGCTCCTTCCTAAATGCTCCCTTTCCTTTCTCCGTACCCAGGGGTTGTCCACAAGGACACAAGACTTTTGCTTTCTGCCTGCACCTCTGAGGCCGGTGGGATGGGAACACTGAGGTGCCACAACCCCAGCCCACTCGAGTCGCTCCTGAGCAATCGGGAGGCACCTAAAGCTGGTCCTTGCTGATCTGATGTGGTTGATGCTGGCTAGAGAAAGGGGTAGAGCCAGGTCCAGGAGGAAGGTCTTCTCCTCCCTTTCTCCACCTGCAGCACTTTGATGGGGAAGCAAGGAGAGATGGCGAAGGGCATGACTCTCCTCCAGTGGCTCAGGGACCCCGTCTGCTGAAATATCTTGGAAATATTTCCCCCTCCATCAGATGCAGTTAGGGTGGACCAATATTCTGTTTTTTTTTCAGTGCTGGGGGAGGAATAGGACATAGATGGAGCCACAGGCGGCACGATGGCTTGTGCATCACTTCCTTAGGAAACCAGGCTAAAAATACAAAGCAGAGTAAACATGAAGAAAGAAGTGTGACACACTGGGGAAGTACAGACAGAATAGGAGAAGTACCTAAAATAAAAGCAATCTGGAAATAATAAGAGCAGAACTGACAAGATTCAGCACAGAAAGAAGTCCATTGTCTTTAAGCAGAGGGAAATCTGGCACTGCATTAGGAAGGTACGCGGCTGCTGCATTCGGAGTGGGTATCACAGACATGGTGCACCAGCACCGCAGACCCAGGGGACCTTGGATCATCTTGGGCTCTGTATGAGAATGGAGGGCCAAATACTTTCCTCCTGTCACCCTACAGCTCATCTGTGAAATTAGGAACTGCTCCCTAAAAATTCTTCCACTGCCAGTGCGGGGATGCCCAGGTCACCCCCTGGGAGGACAGGAGGCGGGGTTTGGTTTTACCACTGAAAGCATTTCATGCACGCTGGCACTAAACAGAATACATTTTGGGGTTTATTTCCTTTAACTGGTAACAGACCAGATTCATCCCACTTGCCTAAATTGGAGAGTGGTCTGTTCACCGCCCTCATGTCACCTTCCCGCAGGGTCAACAGCCCTCTTGGCGCAGCCAGACACGTGAGGACCAAGTGGGTCAGAAAAAGGGGAAAAACATCTAAATTCTCCTACGGATTTATTTGTGACAATGGATTTCGTTATTACATTATGTCCCTGACTCCCCACCCCCCCCTCCACAAAACGGGCAATCACATCTCAGATCTCGGCAATAATCGCTCTGCCACGCTGACAAACACAGCAAAGAAACGACATTTGTTGAGAGCTAAGAAAGCTTTGCAAACATTGCTGATTAGACAGATGTCCCAGCTTGCAAATGGAGGGCCAGTTCAACTGGAGGTGATGGGGAAATATCCCAGGAAAAAAAAAAAAAAGGAAAAAAAATAAGATTAGACATTGTAATATGCTTAATATCGTTGTGCTCTTGTTTGAGACTCTGTGTTTCTGCTTGCCTTGATGGGATTCACCAAGTACAACCCCTGCGTTTGCACAAAGGACATTGAATTTGCTTGTTTGAAGCAGCAAACAGTGCAGACGAGCCCAGGGGTGATGGAGCCCAAGTGCTGGGCTTTGAGTGTGGGTCTCTACTGGCATGAGGCACATATTGTTCCTGAGTGGGCAGCACCTCCCGCACTTCCAGTTGCCTTCATGTCCTCGTGGAGTACAACACACTAACACCAACAAACTGGTGCTTTTACAAAACAAACCCTAAAACTGCTGGTGGCTGCGTGCAGGCCTGGCACAGTGGTGTCACTGGTGCCCCATCCCACCGCAGTGGGTCCAGGCTCCCCAGGGAGGCACTGGGGTACTGCCGCACCAGCTCCCTCTCCATTGAAGAGCTTACGTCTAAGGAGCTTACATCACCGTGTAATGCTGCACCAGGAGCAGGAGTTTAGATTAAAAAGCAGGCACTGAGCTGGGCCTGGAGACTTTCTGAGCTTCGTGGGGTCATTTGTTGGCTCTTTCCACTTGGCAGCTGTTATTTCCCCATCCTGCCCCTGCACCCTGACTTTTTCACACCCTACTGCATCCCTCTGACTCTCCCTGGTGCCATGCTCCATGCTGCAAAAAACGGCCAAACCCAGTAAATGTGGGTAGAGACCTCATCCACAGCTCCCTGGCTTGCTATGCTGCTGGGCTTCCCACCCCAACAGCTCATGGCTGCAGAGGAATTTAACTTCTCGCATAAGCGACACAACTGCCCTTGGCCGCATAGAATCATAGAATTGTCTAGGTTGGACAGGACCTTTAAGATCATTGAGTCCAACCAACAACCTGACACTTCAAAAAACACTAAACCATGTCCCTCAGCACCGTGTCTACACGTCTTTTAAATACATCCAAGGATGGTGACTCAACCACTTCCTTAAGCAGCCTGTTCCAAAGCTTGATAGCCCTTTTGGTGAAGAATTTTTTCCTAATATCCATCCTAAACCTCCCCTGACATAAGTTGAGGCCATTTGCTCTTGACCTCTTGCTTGTTACTTGGGAGAAAAGACCCACCCCCACCTTACTGCAACCTCCTTTCAGGTAGTTGTAGAGAGCAATAAGGTCTCCCCTCAGCCTTCTTTGCTCCAGACTAAACAACCCCAGTTCCCTCAGCTGCTCCTCATAGGACTTGTGCAACAGGAGAGAAATGGGGGTAATCACCAACCTTATGGTGCTTGGACACTTTATGATGCTGGATGCTTCCTAAACCCCTTAGCAGGGCTATGGAGGAGAGTCTGTTTCTTTGTGAATGGGGTATCTGCTGTTATGGGTACCTGCTCAAACCACAATTCCATCCTAAAGTGTATTCCACCCTTCAACACCAGTATAACTGAACTGGGAAAGGGCTGATTTCCAGATGACCTAATAATGACTACCTGTTGTGGTTTCAGCCAGGATGAAGTTAACTTTCTTGCTAGCAGCTGATGTGGGGCTATGTTTTGGGTTCAGGATGAGAGCAGTGTTGATAATGCACTGATGTTTTTGGTTGCTGCTGAGCAGTCAAGGCCTTTCCTGCTCCTCATACCACCCCACCAGCAAGTAGGCTGGGAGTGCCCAAAAAGCTGGGAGGAGACGCAGCTGGGAGACCTGACCCCAACTGACCAAAGGGATATTCTATATCATATGATGTCATGCTCAGCATATAAAACTGGGGGAAGAAGAAGGAAAGGGATTTATGTTCGGAGTTAATGGCGTTTGTCTTCCAAAGTAGCCGTTACACGTGATGGAGCCTTGCTTTCCTGGAGATGGCTGAACACCTGTCTGCCCATGGGAAGTGGTGAATGAATTCCTTGTTCTGCTTTGCTTGCATGCGCAGCTTTTGCTCTACCTATTAAACTGCCTTTATCTCAACCCACGAGTTTTTTCTCACTTTTCTGATTCTCTCCCCCATGCCATCTGGGGGGAGTGAGTGAGCAGCTGTGGGTTCCTAATTGCTGGCAGGGGTTAAATCACGACACTATTCTTTCAGAAATACTGAAGAAAACATAGATTTTTTTCACTGATGGATCAAGTCAGTAACACTGGCTTGCTCAGGAAGTATGTTGTGGAATAAGGGTTTATGATGAGATGTCACCCCTTTTTTTAATCAAAAGTATTTTCCAAAGAAAATTCAGGTTTTCAAATAAACAGAAGCTTTCACAGAAAATGCTTGCTTAAAAATTGCTTTTTTTTCCTTAAAAACCCAGTGCCTGAAAAACAAAATATTCTAGCCTAATGATTTCAATTTGGAAACGATGACTCGATACATTAAGATTGTTTCAATTTGATTGCCAAATGGCCCTTGGTTTTCTCTATAGCCTGAGCTTCCAAGAAGCATTTTGAGTGTATGTTGTGGTACAGTGATACAAAAAACTCTGATGCCTCACAGGCGATGTAGCCCAAGGGAGACAAATGAGAAGACAGTAAGAGCCTGAGGCATCCCATTTCCCACTAATCTAAAAGCTTTCCATTTTCATCCACAAATTCTACTCATCAAATAATTTTTTAGTTTTCCCCCTATTTTTCACTCCTCCTTGAGATTTCCAGGGACCTAATAATTTAGTGGAAATGAGCCTAAGTCAATAACACCCAGGATATGTTACTCTTCCGTTGTTCAGAAGTCCAAGCGGAATGAGATGTTGATCTTATTTTCTTGCACTATCAACAAGTAACACAGGAATAGGTCTGCTAGTTTAGACCACAGGTTTAATCACTCCGTCTCCAGCCATTTTCTGGTGCTTCACATCAGAATCCATCTTTTTTGAACAACAGCAAATAGCACTGGCTTACTCTGGCTAATGGATGCTGCCTCTTCTTCACCAGTATTTTGGAGACAAACCTGACTTGCTTGCCCTGCTCCAATTTTCTCCCTCAGGCAGTCACTATTAGTGGTTGTTAGAGGTATGACAGGAGGAGGCTGGATCTCCCCCCTGCCCTGGCAATGCCATTACTACACCTTTGTTCTCCACCCCTTGGTGTGACATGCAGGCTCATGACCCATGGGAAGCTCGATCCCAGCAAATGATGCCGTGACCTTGTTGTGAACATCACTGTGGCTGTGTCCTCAGCCACAGACAGTGGCTGATGACAGTTTTCAGTGGCCTCATTCGTTCTCCCACAGAACAACATCTTCCCAGACTACTGTCAGATAACAATGATAAAAGAGAAAAGTTGCTGAACATGTGCTACTACTTCCCCAAACTATTTCCAAGCAGGTTGTGCTGTCCAAAGGGAGTAGAAGGGAAGGGGTTAATGGGCCTGTGGAAGCAGCCCTTGAGGTGCTCTCTCTCGGCCTCCATTGAACATTTTAATTTCTGGGGCTCCCAGGGAAGGTGCAGCTCCGGCACTGGGAGCTAGTGGGACTGAGCTGGCTCTTCTTGAGAGGTTCATTTGCATCCCCTCCAATTCGATGCACACTTGCATCTCTGCTGGAGGACACATGCGTGTAGAAAGCGACAAACCTACAAGGCTGAGGGGTTCATAAAAGCATTTGCAGGGGAGAAATACCATCTACTTCCCCTGTTGTGCAGACCAGAGACTGAAGCAGGGAGATACAGGAGCAGTCCCACTCCTTCTCAGATGGTTGTGATAGTCCAAATAGCCTCTTCTTCTACCATGAAGAAGTTTGTATCTCTAAACTTAGACAGTGGGAGGAGGCTGAGGGGACAGCAGCCGTGCTGCTACAGAGCACACCCACGGCTCAGGGCAGGGGCAGATGAGGAGGGGAGTGGATGAAGGACGGGTTTAGCTCTTTTCCAGCTCGTGTCAACATGCCAGCATGCTCTGTTTCAGGGGTCTGCCTGGCAAAAGGGCTGATCACCTGCAAGGGGCTGTGGCCCTTGGTGACATCCTCACTTCCCAAAGCAGCGTGGGTGCTGGGCTTGGTAGTTTATGATCCTCAGTGGCAAAGTGATGAAGGAGTCCAAGGACCTGAGCGCACCTGTGAGATCTTTGGGTGCTCTCAATTCTCTCTGTCAAGCCCAGCATCATCATGAGACAACCCTGTCCCAAACCACTAAAATCATTTGGGAGAAAACATAAAAAAGGGACCTGTTTTCCTCTGATGCATTGAAGGTTTTGATAGTGCCATGGCTGCTGCTATAAAGCTGAGCAGACCTGTCCCTTTTTCTGTGGTGCCCTGTGTGTCTCTGTCCTCCACTGGGTCTTGGCACATGGACTGACCCTCTGAGGATGGGCACACGCTCATTTTCCGTACAGCACCCAATATGAGAGAGTCCATGCCCGTGACCAAATACTCCGGAAAAAATAACTCTCAGATCTGCTGCAATGTGAAGCTAACAAGAATTTTATTTCGGGTCTTTAATAATATATGCTGTAATATAAAATATAATGCTGCCCACAACGTTAAGAATGCAGAAGACTATTTTATGAATTTATCTTCTACTCCTTCTAAAAAAGCCCTTCTACACATCGTATTCTCCCTTGAAACAAATGGTTAGCAGCAATAAGATTTTTTACTGAAGCAGCAAAACTCCACACAAGGTCAGAACAATATCTGTGTTATTTACTCCAGGGTGAGTTATGATCTGCCCACTGTGTACAACTTTTTCTGTGTTTCCCATTGATGCAAATCAAAAGCCTTTATTGTCTTTTTGCTGATTTTGGTGGTTCACTCACTCATTACACTCGGATTCATTTATTCTTTTTTATACATGTATACATCTTATTTTCACAAAAGAACCCATTTTGCAGTGAAAGATCTGACACTGTTTGTAGCTGAGCGCTCTGATCTGTGCAGTCCTGCTCTTGTACTATGCAGTAAGCATATTTCAGTGGAAAATAAGAGAATCCATCACAACCATGAAATGGAAGTAGCAGGTCTAGGGGGATTATTAGTCCATGGGCTTTTAAAAACATCTAATCCCTGGCCATAGGCTGAAAGCTGGAGAGAGTGAGCAGCAGGACCCCAGCAGGCGCTGGGAGGAATAGTGGGAACAAGACCCCAGGCTGATTAGGTCCGGTGCACTTGTTAGCTCAGGCTTACCAGGAGCGGTAGTATGTGTCATCTCACAAATTGGCGTGCCCTTCCAATTAAAAAAAAGTTTAAAAGTATTTCAGAGTACTATTTGGAAACATGACTAATATTTATCACGACAGATCTTTTTATAACACTCCTCCTATGTTAAACCAATCTCTTTTCTCAAAACTTTGAGTAACAGGAGGATGTCACACTTGGCTTTGCAAAATGTGACTTTTACGCACCTCCTTTCTATGCCTTGTCATTTCTGGGAGAGGTGTGGCTTGGAAAATCAGAGCAGAGGCAAAGGAAAGAACACCATAGATATTAAATTGCCAATGAATGTAAGGCTCTCAGTCTCCTCTAGACAGTATTCTATGCCTGTACATTAGTTGCATCGTATTACCTGATTAGCAATCTCATTAATTCCAATAATAATAAAAAGAATCCTAGAAAGACGTCAAATGAGATTCCACTACACAGGAATGAAAAGAGTGCTCTGCCAGCGCTTGTGACACAGTCTACCGCAGAGTCATCTGAGTCATAAAAAATTGGCTTACAAGCTTTGGCAAAACTTCGATTCTGCCATGGCTTGGGGAAGTTACCAAGATATTCTTAACATAACATTATTGTCTTACTATCATTGACTTAGATCTATGATTTTCTGAGAATTTGATGGTTTTTAAAATCTATATAATGAAATGTTGGGGAAAAATCTTTAGTAATAAAGTCTGCCCTGGATTTGATGCAATATATGGTAATATTACAATCAATAGATTCAGAATTTGATGCACTATATGGTAATATTACAATCAATAGATTCAGAATAACAGCCATATTCATCTTTATGTGAATCTATAGAGAAATCCATGGTTAATGGATGTTTTCTAGGAGAAAACAGGTAAGACAGTGAAATGTTTTCCTTTCATGGCCTTAGGTGACAATTCCCAGAGACAGAGCGCAGAACATCCCAGCTGTGCACTTGACATCAGGTGACCTCGTGGTGAGGTCTGCATGGAGCCCGTGTACCACAGGCTGACCTCTGCCTCCTGTCTCATCCCACTGACCCATGGACATGGCTCTCGGCTCACACCCCACGTGTTTTCATACTGCTCTGTGACTGGCTGGTTTCCATGTTTTGAAAGCATCATACCTACATGATCTCAGAGCAGCCTCTCATTGGCTCCCCACTTCCTTCCCATAAGGAAGACAGAGGTACACTTTCTGTATGCCTATAGATTAAGATATCTGTATTTTTATTTATAGACATATATAAAGATCTAGACATTCAATATAATGACAATGAAGAAAAGGCATATGTTTCCTCCAAAAGACCTCATAAAACAGAAGAACCAGCCAATGGTTCATGAATCAGAAAATTTTATTTCAAGGTCAGTTTCAGACAGAGAGGGCGGGTGGTGCGGGGCTGCCCTTGTAGAAGGCCAGCAGCATCCTGGCTTGTATCAGAAACAGTGTGGCCAGCAGGACTAGGGCAGTGATCGTACCCCTGTACTCGGCACTGGTGAGGCCCCACCTCAAATACTGTGTTCAATTTTGGGCCCCTCACCACAAGAAAGATATTGAGGTTCTGGAGCGTGTCCAGAGAAGGACAATGAAGCTGGTGAGGCGTTTAGAGAACAAGTCCTGTGAGGGACTTATGAGTCCTATGAGGCTGAGGGAACTGGGATTGTTTAGCCTGGAGAAAAGGAGGCTGAGGGGAGACCTTATTGATCTCTACAACTACCCGAAAGGAGGTTGTAGTGAGGTGGCCGTCAGTCTCTTCTCCCAAGTAACAGGTGATAGGACAAGAGGAAATGGCCTCAAGTTGCACTAGGG
This sequence comes from Ibidorhyncha struthersii, assembly GCA_013398815.1. NCBI lineage: Eukaryota > Metazoa > Chordata > Aves > Charadriiformes > Charadriidae > Ibidorhyncha > Ibidorhyncha struthersii. The sequence goes on from VZSZ01007407.1 coordinate 411,253, forward strand.
AAGGTTTAGATTTGATGTTAGGAAAAATTTCTTCACCGAAAGGGTTATCAAGCATTGGAACAGGCTGCCAAAGGAAGTGGTTGAGTCACCATCCTTGGATGTATTTAAAAGACATGTAGATGTGGTACTTAGGGACATGGTTTAGTGGTGGTTTTGGCAGTGTTAGGTTAACAGTTGGACTCAATGATCTTAAAGGTCTTTTTGAACTGAAATGATTCTATGATTCTATGATTTTATGAAGAAAAGCCCCATCTGAGACACAAGACGTGGTATGTCTGAGCCCATCTGCTGGCGATCACTGTGCTGCAGCTGATGCAGGTGCATCACACACAAGATCTCTAAGCATCCTTCCCACACAGCCTCACCCTCTTTTAATGCTGGCAAAGCTCCCTTGCAGAGAGCAGGATGCCATGCACCTCTGATGCACTACAACCACATCCCTAAAGTTACTTTGGCTCTGGACTCCTCCTTAGTACATGGGTTCCCTGTTGTTTTTAAGCTCTTTTCTTTGCTTTGTATCTCTGTCCCCACCCAGGAGCTCCTGGGCAGCCTAAGGGAGGAGCAGGGAGGCAGTGGGACCTCAGGAGCAGATGGCATTGACACAGGGACAGGGTGGGAGGCACAGCGCTGAGGCCAGCTGACTCTGCCCGGGTACGGGCAATTGAGAAAACAGCTCTTGGGACATCTCTGCTGACAGGCTGATACAACACACGGACCACTGTTACTTCTGCCAACAAAGCCTTAAGGGAGAAATTTCCCAAGACGATGGGGCTGCCTAGCTCCCATTGGAAGTAAACTGATCCTTCAGGCACTGGAAGGCCTGCAGCAGTTTCCTGAGAGTTTTTCAGTTTGGGGGTTTAATTTCCTAATTATGTAATTTTCTATTACATGATTTCAGTGGGACTCTGGCCGTGTAGTCAAAGTGGAGGCAGGGTGACACTCAGTAGTGTGAGCTGATGTAAATCTGTGCTTTGGTTCCATAAGCTCCAGCCTGCTTCAAACCTTTTCTATCTTAAACAAGTTGAATGACGAAGCGTTTTGAGTGCACCACAGCTCAGTACTGCAGGTCTGTCTCAGAGAAACCTGATCAGAGCAGTCCAGAGCACCATAAACGCTAAAGAGCAGAAGAAGCAGTGGTTTTACACCATGAAAGCACTACGGGACATCATCTGTAGGTACTTACCAGTCCAGCCTACCCTGCAGAGAGTTCTTTTAATTTACCATCCACTCACCCCCAAGCACAGACCTCCTGACTGTCCCCCCCGGCCTCTATCTTGACAATACAGACTGCACCACATAAGGAATACTGCTTTTTGCCCATTATTCATTTCAGATGGCCTAGAAATCCATCAAATGGCCTAAGCATCTATCCGCATTTTCACCAGAACACAAAAAATATTTCCCACTGGTTACATTAATCAGTTTCCTATTGTCTGGTAGCAGTATAGTTACAGACAGAAATTTTTGGAAACCAATAGTTTCCAAAAAAAGAGATAAATACTACCAGCATAGGTAGTGTTATGTGAAACTTTCACTTTTTACATATAAATTGAAGAACAAATGCCACCAGTAATAGTGGCATCTGGGTATTCCTGGCAGTGAGAACCAGCAGGTTTTTTTTAATGACATAATGATTGAATCAACCAAAGATAATGCTACCTTAGCCTTTTTCTTGCTAAATAATCACAGACATCACAGTCCATATGTGCATCCTTGGATAGAGTAAAAACAAATAGGTCCTATTTGAACTACATGTGAAAGTAAATAAAACTAAAGGTAACAGAAAATTTGCAAATTCAAAAGGGCAAATTAATTTCAAAGGGAACTAATGAAGTTAGCTCAAGGACTTGAACATCAATGAAGCCTGAAATTTCCTTACATAAAAGGTGTAAGACGATTCACTGGAGCTCAGAAAACAGGTGTTACAGATAGAAAAGATAAAGGGGGAATTACAAGAAATAAAGTTGATACAGACTTTGCAGAGGTCATTAAAATAAACAGGCAAGTTCTTCAGATGAAAAGACAATTGAAAGAAATGGACTTGTGTGCAAGGAATATTAAAGGTACGTAGTGAAACAGGTATTTTGCTGTAGTTTAAAAAAAGGATAATGTTGAATATAGGAGGGAAAAAAGGTAACACGGGAATGTGAGAACTGAAATGATCCCACCTAATGTAGAAAAAAGCTTTAAAAACCTAGTAGGTACTCAAAATCTGTGGTGCATTCTCTATTTCTAAAGGCAGGAAGAGCCAGCCTATGAAACTGCAGGGGCAGAGCAAAGGAGCCTTGTAAATTAGCCGAGCAGGCAGTAAAAGCAAATGCAGTACCTACACTCAAGAGGGGAAAGCGAAGTAATAAAGGTTACTGCAATCTGCTCGCTTCACAGCGATAGTGTATTAGGCAGGAGGATAAACTGCATGGAAAGAATCATTAAAAAAAGGGACATAGATGGAAAATGGATTTAAAAGCATCAAAATTTGTGAAAGTCATGCCAGATGAACTTGATATCTTTCTCTGATGCAACTACTTTCTGCACAGGGATCTGCAGTAGATCGTCTATTTCATATGATGCCACAAGAGAATTCATTATTTGCACTGGGAAAAATAGGGATCGGGCAAAGAACAGTAAAGTGGGGAGAGAGCTGATGAAAGAGGTGGCAGAGGGCAGTCCTGTAAGACGCATCTGCAGGGAGGAAGGTCATTAGAAGGGTTCCTCATAGAGGAGCCTTTGAACTGTTCTTACTAAATATTTCACTAATAATCTCAAAAACAGTGAAGGAAGATGTTGATGACATGTCCCAATGTCACAATGTCAGAGGGGAGTGTCGAGCAATAGGAGGAGATGAGTATGATTCAGGAAGATTAAAATCACCATGAGAACAGGAGCAAGAGAGGCAGAAATGTGATTGTACAGAATTCAAGGTCCTACACTCAGAGAAGGGAAGGATCTTTGCAGACTTCTACAAATATCTGAATCAGCTGAAAATTATATACTAGGAGAAAAACATGGGTGTACTAATCAACTGGAATAAGTCATAAACATAACAAGACTATGAACAAGAGAAATAAGACTAGGATGCTGTTACTAGGGCATTTCCAGTAGAAAGGGAGAGGTATTACCCTCTCGGAAACCGTGCAGACTTCTGGCAAGTCATGTCCAAGAAAATGAAATCAAATATGCGGAGGTGTAGACGAAGGCTGCTGGGAAGCAGAAGGGAATGGAGACCCTTTTTTATGAGATAAGATCAAAAACGTAACCTTATTCAGCCCGAGCAGCAGTACAAAAGCCCTCTATAGATTCACTTGAGGTAAACATGGGATGAGGGCAAAAAGATCTGCTTAATTTAAAGGAGAACATTGGCATAAGAACAAATGGGAATAAACTAACCACAGAGCTGGAAATTAGGTTTATCCTCAGAGGCAAGAAAAACAGCCTTCCAGGAGGAGGACTGAGTTCAAAAACACAACCGCTTTCAAGATGGAGTTCGTCCAGTCTCGGGAAGGGGTGATACGACATGGCTGCTCCTGATAGCAGGGGGAAGGCAGGGGTTAGATTTGGTGAGCCAGAAACCCTACGCGGCTACTGCAGAACTCCTTGGCAATGCAGCAGTTACAGCAATAACAGCTCTGTTTTAGCAAAGCACATCTGTGCCCCCATAGTGATGGGGTGCACAGGTGAAGAGCTTCACTGAGTGTATGTGTCAACAGAGTAAATGGGCTCCTCTGTGTTTGTCTGTCATCTCCGGTCCCGAGCAGCAGGGCGATTTTAACTACCGGTTTCTTGCAAAAAGCTTCTTGGAAAATTTTATTCCCAATTAACTATCCAGGAGTGTTGCAAAAAGCATTGTCAAGAGCTGGCTGAGTGGTTCTCCCCCAAAATTCGGGTCGCCAGAAATGTCATTGGAAAAGTGAGACAAAAAAAGTATAATTAGATGCAAGAAAGGATCGCAAGCATTGCTGATACAGATTTAGCTGTGCAGGTAAATTACAACATAGGCATTTTACAACCATGACAATGCTGCAGGCTGGGGAGCCTTCCTTGTTCACAGAAGTAGTGACGGGACTTTATAAATGGGGTCTCGGGCATGGCACTCACCTTCACATGACCCTACCTGAGAGCAGTTCAGACAAGAAACAGCTTTGCTAGTTCAGCTCTGCTCACCTTGGCAATACAATTTAAAGCACTAACCATGTGTAACAGCAAGGTTTGATTCAGATTAAAGACGTGTAAGCGAAATCCAATACCTACATCTTGTTAGTTGAGCAGCTCTCCAGACTCTAGTGAGTTCACCAGTTCAGTTACCTCTTGACTGGGGAATCTGTCTGCTGCCCACATGCTTGAGGCAAGTACCTGCTGAGATACCCATGTACAGCTGAGGCATCACACAGTACCAGAAAACATGAGCAAGCAGAGACCTAATGGAAGAGTGTTGCCTTCTGGAGTAGCTTGTAGTGGTTATGTGGGATGTGGCTACTCGGAGCACCTCAGTTGTCTATGACTGGGTCACTGACATGAACCCTCATCTCCACCAACTACAACAGGTGCTTAGAGATCCACCTTGTATACAGGCACCTTCAGTTAGAAGGGGTCTAACCGTCTTCACCTAAATTGATTTGGCCAATAATCGGGACCTGACACCTACCCAATATACAACTGTGCAGAGCAGAGGAAGAGAAATACTTGCCCAGGGGCTTTGGAGAGAGAAATAAAGCTTGTAAAAGTGCATATGGCCAGAAGATGACTCTTAATAAAGAGGGTTAGGCCTGTTAAAATACGTTTGGTAATATTCAGAGGTGGATTGAGCCCACAGATTAAAGAGATTTAAACGCAAACAGAAGTCAAAATCATGATATTCCTAACAATCAGTTTTTACAATATTTATCTCAGTGGTCCCAGCTCTTGCAATTTTATCATGATTATCCCTGAATTCCAGTTTCACACGTCCCAGCTCCCTGAGTCTTGGGAATCAGCCCCTGAGAGTGTCAGCTTCTGTTTTTAACAGTTACGGGGGAAAAGCTTGAAAGTGTGACTTCAGCATATGCCAAAGATTTAGAAACAAAAAGTAAATAAAACCAATGCCAATTTTTAATGCTTGGGTTTTTTTAAAAAAAAACTAAAACACTCTCTATTTTAAAGCTAATCTCATGACTTTGGAGGACTGGCTCATTATTCCTGAAAGCTTGATATTGGCAACAATGTTAACTCAGACACTCTTTCAAGAGGATTTGCAGAAATAGACTGAAAGAGCTACAGTATTCTGGAATAATGGGTCCCCGAGGAAAACCCAAGGAATGCTTATGCTCTGTAGAAAAGCTGGTAAATGGATAATGCTTGATCGCCTTCTTTCCAGATTAAAATAACAGAGGAGGGACAACAAACGCTGTCAGGAAGAAGATGTGCCTGGACATGTGAGATGCAGAGTGCAAGTAAACGGGACAGCTGTCTTTGGAGCAGTTCAGCATACTGATACCATGCAAGCAGAGAGGCAGCACTGATGGTCGCTGGTCCCCCAAGGGAGCGGGTGATGGAGAGGAGGTGTATGGAGCTGGGATGCAGGCAGGAAGCCTTTGGCGATGGAGCACCCTTCCTTGTTTTACTTGCAAGCCTGGGTTTGACACTCTCAGAGGAGACCACCAGACACATAGAAAGTTGTGTTCCCATCAGTCTCCACTTTCCCTTTCCTTTGCCAGGCAGCTCTGTGGATCTGAAGGTGCTTATGAAGACCATATGCCTTCAGAAGGGATTTCTGTCTCAGGCTTGTTATCACAAGAACTCCACAGAGACTGTACAAACCTCTAAAGGAGAGTCTTTTCCAGCGTAGAAGATAGTGCTAGGACCTGTCATGGGCTGAGGGACATATTCAACCTGTTGGGTTATATGGACCCACAGCACTTGGCCAAGGAATGGCCCCCTCTCAGGACTCCTTTTAAGCCTAATGCCCCTTGATAGAGCTTGTCCCTACCAACCACTTTCTTCTGCTCTGAAAGCCCACATACCAGATGCCGCTTGTCATCTGCCAACCAGCTGCAGAGCATATGGAGCCACAGAGCAAGAGAGAGACTCCAGCCCTGCGCTGCAAGTGCAAGAGACACAGCCCCTCTGAGAGAGTGTGGAGGGAGACAACGGCACAAGTCTCCCACTGAGTGCATAAGATTGCATGGGTCTAGTCATTGAAGAGTGGGAGGGTGGACATTTGCTCCAGACTTGGAGCTGACTGCTGCCACTGCAAATGGGGAGAGGCTCAGGAGCCCATCTCCAACCCACACAAGCATCCTGGGTTGCTTACTACGGATCAGGTGGGGAAAAGGGCTTGGATTTGGTTCTTGGAGCAGCCAAGCTGTGGCACATAGCAATAAACCTTCTCAACATGTCTGTGTGGAGGATGAACCTGACACTTCTGAGTTTGTAGCCGAGCACTAAATGGGAAACAGAGACTGGGGAAGGGTTTTTTTTCCACCTTTGGTTTTGTAGAGGAGAAAACTGTAGAATTTTGCTCAAAAGCAGTTTTGTGCCTGCAAACAGGATTTATTTTTATGAGATTTATTTTTAATTCCATCCAGATGTTTATTTATAAAATAATTTAGGACTTATATCCAAACAGACATCAAAGAAACCTTCTGGGAGCAGCACTGTCAGTAGCAAAGGGTTTTAATGATCCACGAGGCGAGTGAATGGGTTTGAGGAGTGTCAGAGTGCCTTGGGGGAGCGCATGCATGGATCCAATTAGGAACCCGTTCCGAGGTCACTCAGACACAGCAGGAAAGATGCCTCCTTTGGGAGCAGGATGCCAACAATTACACACAGCGTGATGTGGGGTACTGCAGAGCACACATGTTTTCCCAAAGACAGTGCCAGGAGAACTTCTGTCTTAAAGAGTGCCACATAAGCTACCCACCGTGGCAACGGCCTTTGGTCATTCCCAGCCCTTGGAGGATGTGTATATCCCGGGCAGGGCACACAGAGCGCAGCTGCTGCCCCACGAGGGTGAGGTATCCGTTCTGGTTTCCCGGACCTGGGGAGCGTGCTGCTGCCACAGCCCCCATGCCAATGTGGAGCCTGGGCTGTATCCTGCTGGAGGGAGCTGGAAGGGGATGGGTACTCCCAAGTCTTTCCCGTGGTATCCTTAACTCCCTTTCACACAACCTGGAAATTCCACCTCTTCTTGTAGGAGGTGACATCTGCTGCTGTCCCCCAACCTAAAGACAGATGGACAAATCTTGTTATCCCTGTGCAAATTTAATGGGACAAGTGTCCCATTAGTATGGGGTGACTAATGTGTCACCTTAGTATCTAGTCACTTCAACTCCAGAGTAAAATGTGCAACGGTTTGCTTGATGTTTTTTTTTTTTCTTTTTTTAATGTTTAGTTACACTTTTTTAACTTTGTGTCTTTCTGAAACTAATTCCAAATCAAGCAGTGGTACACAGATCTTTGTATCCTCCATAAGTTCTGGAAGTCAGTATAAACTAAATCTTCATTGCATAAAGTGTCTACTCCAGTTTAACAATATACAATTAAAAAGATCCTTTATCAAATTTGTGCAAATTTGCATATAAGTGTCTCTTTTGTTGACATCGGATTGACTGAGTAAAAAGGTGTGCTCTGGTGTTCAAGTCAGAGGTTTCCATTCAGATTTGTGCCTCTGCAACTAAGACTGCATTTTTTGCTGCAAAATCACAGCTCAGCATTAAGGATCTTCTCTGTCCTCCAGCGCTGAGCCCCTTAGTATGGTGTAGGTGTGTTACAGGAATGGAACAGATTCATCACAGATTGCCTTTTCTGTGGGTGCAAGAAGAGGAGGCATCACTTGAAAGAGCTGGAGCTGGACATCACCCCAAGCTGGAGCAGAACCCCTCGGCAGCACTGGGTTTTCCTCTGAACACCTGCCTGCTCCAGGGCAGTGCCAAGCAGCACTGGGTGGCATGGCCAAATGTGACAGCTTCCAGGATGGGCTCTTCACTGCCAGGGGACGAGGACCTCCCCTATGCCACATCCCCACGGGCACGGCCAAGGGGCTGGCTCCTGCTGGCTTGTCTTGGCTGCATGGTGCTGCAGGAGGGTGGCCAAGCCAGCCACATCTTCGTAGATAACCCTCTCCTGCCTGGCTGACCCCAAACCACAGGGGGACAAACAGAGTTTGGGAAAACTTACCACTTTTGAAAGGGGGCTGCCGGTCGGCCTGTGCGCTGCAGTGCTGAGAGCAGCAGCAGGAAGTGTGGTTGCATGTGAAAACAAGCACATTTGAAACAGTATTCACGCCAAGGGATTACACAAATAATACCCCAGTGACAATGGAGCTATTTACTCAGTTGACACCATGAAGAAAGCATCTCCTTTTATCTGCTCATGGTGGTTAGCGGGTTCGTCTCTCTACAGCCTCTGTTGCTACTTGCTGCTTCCCTTGATGCTTCTCTCTGGTACTTCTGTTCCAACTCTCTTAAAAAAAAGCTGTTTATTTGAAGAAGGTGTAGGCTTTGTGTGAGAGAAGGGCGGCTCCAAAGGAGCACAACGAGCAGCCTCACAGATGCTTGAGCCTTTGCATATTGGCTGCCAATAATTTATTGGCCAACAAATGAGCTGTCCTTCAGCCCACCCTACACAAAAGTGAACATACCACTGAGCATTTGTAATATGGGAAGAGCTGGTGGTATCTTCCCATTAACAGTTGTCTCCCCCCTGCTCTGGTGTCTGGGATGACCATGCCAGCTATGATGCTCAGAAGCCTCAGAAGCCTTCTGGAATAGCTGCTTCTGTAGGGAAAGAAACAGCATCGTGCAAGGCCACACAAAGTGGGATGCATTCGTGTCCTCAGCACGCGGGGCACAGGCAGGAGTGTTTGAGTACACTGTAGGGGTGGGACCAAGGTGCAAGGCTGCAGCTGAGAAGCGTACTTGTAGCAACTCAGGTCCCTGCAAGTGATGTTTCCTTTGGCTTCAATGCAGACCCATAACGTCCCCTGCTCTACCCGACCCAGCCAGCTGCAGGTCACCCGAGGTGGCTGCCTGGGTGCAGGACCCTGCGCCAGGGCTGAGGCACGGCTGGATGCAGGAGGGATGATGACCCCATGAGCCTCCTGTTCAGCCTCCTGTGAGATGTGAGAGCAAAATGGAGGGTGGTTCTTACTCGAAGGGCTGAAGTGTCCAGGGGCACAGGCTTCTCCACATCTTCAGGAGAAGATATTTTTGTTTGTTCTGTTTGCACACATCTATCCTTGTCCCTCACCCATAGGTCTCACATGTTGCCCATGGTAGCTCACCAAGACAGGCTGTGCAATGATATAAAGAGAACATCACAATGGTTTAGGGTTCAAAATTCACACCTGGGGGACCACTGCATAGTTCATAGCTCTGCCACAAGCACCTTGTGATTGTGTTCATGGAGAAGCTATCAGAATGTTCATGTCATCCAAGCTGCAAATGATCTCTAAATAAGCCACCAGACTACAGCACCTCCCTTTCTTCGGGGGTGGTACAAGTAGGCATATCTGGCAGCCCTTAGAGTAGCTGGTATAAATTATGCCACCAACTTTCCAAAACATGGACACCACTAAACTGTGCAGACACTGTGGCCATGTCTGCCCAGCCTCGAAGGTCCACACCAGGTAACTAACCCTGACCACCGACCAGTTGGTGTGCCCTGGTTTGCATCTATACTCCCTGGACCAAGCTGTCCTGTTCACAGAGAAAGAGCTAGTTCAGTGTCTGTGCAGCTTGGATGGGACCAGTGGTAAAGAAAGACTTTTATGGTATGATCCACTGCAACGCTTGCCTATTCAAAGCCACCAAAAAAGCCGTAAGGTGAGACGATACTTTTGGTCACTACAGGTCTGGGCAACATGAATAGGATTTATTACACTAAATTTAAGCCATCTAAAAACTGAAGATCAAGGCTAGACTAGTAATTTTGGGTTCCTCTACAGACAGTTTGTGGTTACCTTCAGAGAGCAGGTTAGGTAAGCTCTGAGACATCTAGGCTGAATTGTCCTCTCAAGGTGCCTTTCTCCATTGCCTAGAGTGGAAGTCTGAAAGTCTTAGAAATCTTAGGCCAGACTGCTAATTTTTAAATAGCCAAAGGTAGATAAAACAAGTTCCAGTGACTTTTAATAGTGTCTGGTAGAGCCCAATGAAAGGTAAAAAGTTCAACTGTCCACTCATTGAACCATATAGTCTCTCTTGTGCGGCTAATTTTGTCTGTCTGAGGTTAAAGACAACCTCTTTGCAATTGGTTTTCTTGTTGCCATCATCTCCCATTATCTTAAAAGGCCTATTTCTGGGAGCGTTTTTATGCTTTATTGTTGATTTTAATTTAAGCCAAGGGAAAAAAACACATGGTTAGCAAGCACCAAAATATAAAGGGAAGGATATTATGGTTGTTCCACCAAACTTACATGAAGCCAAGGCTGATTTTGCTAAAGTGTCTTCTGGTCCTTCTGCACTGCTGAAAGGATTGATTGAGTGCTCTGTGACAAGTAACGACCTCTCCTCACCCACTCTCCAGGTTAGGGTCCTGGAGTCAGTTGGAGGTTGTATTAGGGAGCTGTAAACAGAAAGAAGTGCTGCTCTTTCAGCTACTAGAGACAAAAAAACTGGATCTTATGACTTCCTGCCAATAGAAAGGCACATATGTTTTCTATCTGCTGATAAAGAACCCAGTGATACCAAGCTTTGCTGGAAGAACGCCTGTGTTTTTTAATGGACACATAAAACCTTTCCTTCATGAACCAAGATTCATTTCACATCCAATATGTAATTCCACCAGTCTACAGAGAGTTCTTCTGTGGCTGACTAAATATTTCTCATATATTTTTCAATTCCAAGAGACAGATCAAGAAATGAAAAATCTCTACTCGCCAACCCACTCTTCAGCTAATCACCAGGAGTTAGGGGAGCAGTGGGTACGGAGGAGGAAAGAAGCAAGGCCCTGTGCAGCATGGAGACATGGAGCAGCAAATGGAGAATCCTCATAGAGCACAGCTGAAAAAGCATGGCTAAAAAGGAATGAAAGAGTGGGACCCCAGCTGGATAGAGACGGTAAAAAGGAAGGAAAGAGTGGGACCCTGGCTGGATAGAGAGAGAAGAAAATCTCCATCCATAATGATGGAGTGACTTGAGGTAGAGAAAAGGAGATGAGACCCACCCTGTTCTTGCGCACATCCAGAGTTATGTGCTAAAGGCAACTGGAGATGGCTCATGGAGAAGATGGGATATTTAGAAGAGAGTAACTCAAAGGGACATGAATAGACATTTATGTTTGGCAGTAACTGAAGTTGGAGCCATTGTTGGAGTAGAATGATTACAAACTGGGATATGAGATGGAGTCTGATATGAGAAATTCATTCTTCAAATGAGAGTGACTGACCAGAAGTAGTGATATGATGAGGATATAACTAATAATGTGAGATGGGCCCAAACCACAGAGATTAGGCCTGGATTCAGAGCTGGATTGCTCTAAGTGCGGTGGCAGCAAGAGCCAGCCCATGCAAGGGCAGGACTGAACTGTGAAGGCTGGATACAAACTTCCAGAATTTCAACCCAGAGATTTGGGGTTGGCTTCTCTTTTCTGAAAGTGACACTTGTTAAAATTAATAGTGGCTGAATCTTGAGAAGCTTGAGGCTGAAGTCTGTTCCTGCTGCTTGTATGTTTACCTTGAACAAAGCTGAACACCTGAATTTGAAGAACAGTTCAAGAAATCCCACAGGAAAAGAAAACTTTTAGTAAGAACCAGAAATATGCAGGAAGCACAGCTTCTTTGACAGGAATGGGCTCTTTCATCATGAATCCCATCCAAAATCCCAATATGCAAGGAGAAGTGGATATGGGCAGAGACTCTTCTAAATGAAGTTCAACCTAGGGTCAGTACTTAAAATGGTGGAAGGGTAGAGAAAGAAGCCTCCCATTTTAGCTAAAGGTTTTAACCTTTAGTACCTACTTTATATATTTTCAGAGTCAGATAAGGGAAGAACATCCCCTATGGCTGCTTATATATATTGAGTTAGAGCTCATTATGTGGAGGAGAAGAGCTGCTAGCCTACAGCAGTTTCAGGCTATTCATACTGTAGTGGTGAACGGTGGTCTCTTCCTGTGACTCATTAACCCTTAGAGGCATGTTGTCATGAAGAAACAGGAGAGATTATTTAGTTAAATAGTAGACACAGTTTTAATTAAAGAGAGCTCCATACTGAGACATCCCAATCAAGATCTGAGCCTTGTCAAAGCTCAAAGAAATTGGATAAAATGGAACTTCACTTTGAAGGAAACCCCCTATGTTTCGTTGAGTATCTATAAAGAATGGCTGCCTTCTGCATAACCAGGCCGAGACTGATTCATCTCATCGCTTATTACATTTATTGCCAACTTCATAGCTTTTGATTGCACAATGCAAAAGCGATAACAACGCTCCAGGGCAGCAGAATGACTCATCAGGCATTACTGCTCGCTGTTAGCAAAGTCTTTTCTGTTTACCTAGGTGCTTCTGCAGCCTTCATCTCCGTGGTGTTTGAGGGCTTCCCAAACAAACAAAACAAACCCTACTCCCTCTGCAGACCCAGCTGGAGTGTTAGGCTGCCTCACAGCAGCGTGAGGAGCCATGGGGTGAGCTGGGACCCACTGCCGTGTCCCAGGGTGCTGAGACTTGTACACCATAAGGCATGTCCTAGCCCCACCAGACCCTTGCCAGCTGTGGGATGGAGGCTGGGAATAAGGTCCCCCAGAAGAAATGTAAATACGTAATTCACATGGTGCCTGTTGGTGGCACTCACAAACATAAATAACCTGTCTCCTTACATTTTTTTAAGACTAATAAAACTTGATGTGCTTGAAAAATTCTTTCCTTGGCACAGATTTTGCAATGGTGAATGGAGCCAAATTAAGCTCCTGGCTCACTGGACATTAGGTACGCCTTGCACCTCGTCCCAAGGCAACAGTGGAGAAAGCAGTTCATTTTCAGCTTTGTTCTGCATGGAGATATTCCCAGGAGCATGGGTCTGCAGGGGAAAACAAGGAAGGCAGCAAACGGGATTACCCCCATGTTGTCCTTTGGGAAGTGGCAGGAAACAGCTGCCTGCTGAGTATGGAAAATGGGGACAAGTTCTCTCTGGACAACCTCTTATAAACATGCATGTTCATCACCATCTCCTTGAGATTCTGGAGTGCAATAACACCACCCGTGTGGTGATCTGCAGTCACAGGAGAGGACAGTTCCTCTTGAACCCAGGCCCACATGAACCCTGACAGCCCAAGGGAAGAGCAGGTCTTGAACGGTCATCCCTTGGCCCTTAGCTTGCAAAATCAACACAAAATCTAAACTGTAGTTTTCAGGCAGTTTGGAGCAGCGGATTTAAATCCTTACTGCTGTCACATTCAAGCATGCGCGATTGCAGCTGGTCTTGAACAAGGGAAGAGTTGCACAGAGGCTGATACATCATTTTGCAGTTAAGGCAGGCCAGTGTTGAGGACTGATTCAACCCTGAGCTTTCCTACAGACCCAGGAGCATTTGGCCCAGGGCTGAGCTCAGGCACTTGCAGGGACCTCCTTAAATCTGCAGTATAGTCTTCCGCAATGGCCAGTTCGGGGTCTGGGGCTCCAGATCACACCCATGTCTGATGAAATGATAGTCCAAGACTCCTGATGGTAAGACAGACCTACACATGCCACCAGGGATGGTTCAGATGGCATGGGTGCTGACCCACTCCCTCTCCTCATCCTCCTGCAGATCTTCTGCACATAGGAACCATGATGGCTCCAGGATGTGGCCCATAGAATCACAGAATGGTAGGGGTTGGAAGGGACCTTCAGAGATCATCTAGTCCAACCCCCCTGCCAAAGCAGGGTCACCTACAGCAGGTTGCACAGGAATGCATCCAGGTGGGTTTGAGTATCTCCAGAGAAGGAGACTCCACAACCTCTCTGGGCAGCCTGTTCCAGTGCTCTGGCACCCTCAAAGTAATGAAGTTTTCCCTCATGTTGAGATGGAATTTCCTGTTGTCCAGTTTGTACCCGTTGCCCCTTGTCCTGTTGCTGGGCACCACTGAAAAGAGTCTGGCCCCATCTTCTTGACACCCGCCCTTTAGACATTTATAAGCCTTGATGAGATCCCCTCTCAGTCTCTCTTCTCCAGGCCAAACACACAGCGGGTCTGGAGTGGGATGAGAGGCACCACACTACCTGGAGAGCACCTCACACCAGCGATGTCAAAGGAGTGGGGACAAGTATTAGTTTAACATGTTTAACTTAAGCTTGCACTATTTTAAGATGCAAAATTTCCCAGAGGCCCTGGCTGATTGCAGCTTAAAAGGACTCACCCTGCTATTTGAATTTATTTCTTTATAAAAGGTTTTCTGCTTTGTTTAAAAATATACAGTATCTCTATGTTGGCAAGATCTTCATAGTTATGTGGCAAGGATTAATATGTTGGAGTTTCTAACCAAATTTTATACCTCCTAAGTGTCTGTCCTGCCATTGCACAGGGCCAGAATCCTGTCTGGCTCTGTGATGGACTGTAGCTATCTCATGAGGCTGGTCTCAGCATGGGGTCCCATTTGGGTCCTCACAGAGGAGAGTGGGCAACAAGAGTCATTAGTGTCTGCTGTACAGGATCCTGTAGACCTGCGTAAGGACCAATGCCACCCGATACTGCTGCTGCTGAGTCACAGACCATTTTATTCCTACTCCAGACATCAAAGAAAAATGTAGCTTCTTAGTTTGCAGAACAAAGAGATACTGAGATGTCCATGTCCTCTGTAGAGAGGCCATAGGCTACCCAATATTACAAAGCTCAGGGAAGAACTGTTTTGGTTTGTTTTTACGAGAAAATAGAGTTTGAGGTTATGGGAATTCCATAAGGGACAATGTCTCACAGTAGTAAAAGATTATAAAACTGAATTACAGTTCAAACCAGTAAGTGTTACATTATGCACAGAGACACGTAGACTGTAAAGCTTAACAATACACCAAAGCTGCCAACACTACAGCAAGGCAAAGGGCCTCCTTTCAAAATTCAGTTTAATAGTGCCTGACACAGAATGTGTAACAATGTTAAGCAAGACAGAATGCACCATAAAACACTGCTATATGCAATAGCTATTATCCTATGTGCTAATCTTAATATCACATTATTTCCTCAAATAATCATAATATTGTGCCAACAGCCCCTTCATTCGAGCTCATTATTTCTCGAGCTTGCTTCCTTCACAAGGAACAGGGCTCACACTAACAATGCCCTCAGGGTCCGCAAGCAAAACCGCGCTCCGGTGTAGCCAGAACAGAGGAAGTCTTTTTCTTGGTCCATTTCTTCAGTTGTCTATGTTTTTTCCTTCATACAATTACAAGGTGGTAGCAAAGATTTTTGTGGAACAACATAAAGAAAGCCCTTATCATCTGAAGCCTTTCAGGCACTGACCACTCCTCTGGTTTGTCCCCCAGTTACATGTTTTTCCTCCTTGTTCTCACTTCTCATCAGTCAGGTTCTTATGTTTGCGTTTCTCTTGGTGCAGTCTCCGTTCTAACATTGTACGGTGTGTTCCTCCTGAGAACTATCAGCTTTGGCTTTCTACAAATAAAAAAAAAACCCTCTTGTCATTATTTTGTCACACTTTCAGCTTCTACTAAATAACTAATTCACAACAATAAACCTCCTGGTTGCCATTAGAGGCAGGCTGCCAAACAGTTTAGATGCAATCTTGTGTTATGTTGTTTTTATAAAGGTTTCCCAAAACCCAGTGTGAATAGACTTGGGTTTTGTAACTTAAAGTAAAACACTTGCTTAATTTTATATTCAAAATGTTACTACCCAGAGCTGGAAACGTGAATGTAATGATTTGGGGCTCCTATGCCAGCACAAACAAACTTCTCGTACAGCTCATACACAAACGCAAATGTCTTTTTGTCTATGTGGAATAAGTTAAAATAAATAAGATCACCTTATTCTTTCTTTGCATTTCCCTGTCTACCCATATGTGTCCCTTACTGTTTGGCCTTACATTTCAATTCCTGGAACTGGGTCTGGGGTTTTTTTGGGGTGATTTGTACAGCACCTGGTATGACGAGAGGGGAAAGCAAACAACAGTGAAGTTGCCATTTGAGATCACAACGGGCACACGCGTCTTCCCTGTGGCCTATGTCAGGGTGAATGCATCATTTCTGCCTCACAGAAAACAAAGCCCTGGATGCTGATCAGATGCAAGGACCCGGCGTAATGCTGATAAGGCAGAGGGAGGAGCGGGGCCCGGGGTGGGACCTGAGCAGCCTGACATCCCCGACAGGGCTGGAGGAACTGAAATGGTTTTGAGAGATGTCAACAGTAGAGTGCAAACTGCGTTTTGGAAAACTTCATTTCAGTTGCCTCAGAGGGTACAAAACCATCCCTCACGTTTTCCTACACTCTTGTTTATGACTGCCATCACAACGCTGTCCCACCACCAAGAGAAAATGGCTTTAGAAAGCTTTTTCTTCCACTTTTGTATTAACCAATTCATCGACTTACGGATGCCTGTTCCATCCATCTAATGACACAACTCCATGGGTCTTTGCAGATTTCATACAATAAATGCGGCAGCCATTAACTTTCCCTCCTGCTGGGCACTTGAGAAGATAAAAATCGCCTCTTTCTGCTGTAAATTTCTGCTATAAATCCACAGATGCAATTGCACACAATCTAATTTCTGGCTCCTGGGCCCACATTCATCCTTGTCCAACTATTCCTCTTGACTGAGCTGATTAGATTATAGACAAGGGCAGGCACTCTAAATGCAAGGTCATGTAGCTTAAATTAAATCTAAAGGAGCTACAGTAATATATGTAATAGAACTTTGACATCTTTACTATTATGGAGGTGGGGAAAAGGTGCTCAGCTGACTCCACTCTGGCGTCATTTGGCCTTGAGAAGAGTAAGGTGGCTCGGTCCTCCTTTGGAAGTCCTTAGGGACCTGGTTCCCAGAAATGTTCATACTCTGATTGCTACCAGAAGCAGGTTTCTAGAGCCATTTGATGTTCCTGCAGGTACTGTATAACCTAGTGGTGACATGCTGTCCCCACCACTGCCTTTGAACAGCTGAGTGGGAGGAACCAGGATGGACACTGGAGCGAGGAATAATGCTGCCTCCCGTAAGCCACACTGCAACTCACTGTACATCACATCTGGGCTGCAGTGTACAGCGTAGTGTAAGGTATCACCCTGGATGCACAACAAATAAACTTGGACCAAAATCCAGATGCTTCTTTCATACCCAGAGGTCCTTGTCTGCTACAAAACAGGTTTAAAACCTGTGATATTTTAAAAGGCTTGTCACCCTGGTGTACCATACAGTTATTTTATCCTACAAACAAAGCAGCTTGCAATTTTCTGGCTATTGTCTTTTTTTTTTTTTCCTTTTAGAACAAATGGATGATGGAGTTACACAATATGTGACACACGCTGCCTATTTACCAGGAACATAAAAGGCCGCTATTTCCCAACACACAGCATGAACCGAACAAGCTTCTGTGCTCAGAGTTCCCAGCCTTGGTCTGGCCAGCCATCAGCCCAAAAGCGTTTCCTTACGAGTGCTTCTCCAGCTCCTCTTCACTGCCTTGTGTGCCCTCCTCGCTGGTGTTTCTGCTCCTTCTCACCTCCCGGCACCCAGACTTCTCCAGCAAAGCATTTTCACTTGGACACCATCAATATTATACCTGTTAACAAGCACTAGAAATGAAAAACTGAGATTTTATTCATGGGAATTAGAATGAGAATAAAGTGATTTGGCAGAAGTAGAGCAGGGCTTCAACTGTAAAGTCAACCCACCAAAGCAATGAGAGTAGGGCAAGAGTGGTATGGAAAGGGTAGCTAAACTGCATTTTCTAATCTGGTCTAGTCAAAGAGCCAGGAGAAGCAGCTCGTCAAGCAGAACAAATGTTGAATGCTCATGCATTTCTGAAATGTACTGTCATCAGCTTACAGCTCAAAACCAGAACGGTTCTGGGTATTTAACTAGAAGCAACTAAAATTCTAGAGCTGGATGTGAAATTCTGCTTTCAGGTAAGAAATCAGGCAGAACTAGAGCTGGCTTGCTGCACAAGGAGTAGAACAAGAACCATAACTGCTTCATTGCTAAAATAAATTAGCACTGGACCCCCAGCAGCCTTGCTGGGCACCCTGGCTCAATCCCCACCTCTGTGCTGTGCGTAGCCTGTTTTGGACAACTATTGCCACTATTTAACTGCACAGAGTGACTCCACTCATACTTGGGGGGGTGATCCAGCAGACGAACAAAAGCAACCTGAGAGTTAAGTCCTGGGAATAAGCCAGGACCTTGTCTTCCTGACTCCAGTTCTTCCTCCAAGAGCCCAAGCGCAGAGAAAGCTGCATGGCCTCTAACAGCTTGGGAAAGGTGAACAGCAGCAGAGAGGCTGGAGTTAAAAAACGAGGCTCCTTTCTCAAGTATTTGAGCTGAACCAGAAACCATTTAAGCACATGTTACCAGATGGGAGACAAGATGCTGTAGCAGGGCCCAGTGGAGATCAGGGGCACTGGTCTCCCTTGGTGGTGTCCCTGGGAGGCTCGGGTCTTGCTGGAGGTATTTGTGAGGAGGCAGAGCTGTCCTGGGCAGCAACACAGTGTCCTGGCAGTTCACCGGCCACCTGGGCCCATGCAAGTCCAGCAGGTACAAATATACCGATGCTGGAGTGATGCTCTCCAAAGCAGAAAGGGGGGCGGGGGGGGGGAACAGGGAATATGAGGGCGGAAAACATCAAACACAAGGAAAGAGTGAAATGAAAAACTGGTGTTGATGAGTGTCTCACCACTGTGAGGGTGGTGAGACACTGGCACAGGCTGCCCAGGGAAGCTGTGGATGCCTCATCCCTGGAAGTGTGTTCAAGGCCAGGTTGGATGGGGCTTTGAGCAACCTGGTCTAGTGGGAGGTGTCCCTGCCCATGGCAGGGCGGTGGGAACTTTCCTTCTTCTGATCTTTCCTTCCAACTCTAACTGTTCTGTGATTCTAAGAATGGAGGAAGAGTGGAGAAGCACTGACACACACACAGGAGCAAGGGAAACATGATATTAAAACTAACAAAAGGGACAGGGAAAACCTGCCTTACCAGTGCCTTTTCTTCCCTTTCACCTGCATGTGTCTTTTGACACCTGTTGTGGGTCAAGCTCAAGATGATAGAGTCACAAAACTTGCAGAGGAATGTGCCTGTTTTTTTTCTTCAGACTGTGATTGATCACACCAACAAAATTCCTGAGCAGAAGCCATCATTTCATTTGCTCCAGGTGCAAGGGTCAGCCTGAATGAAATCCCAGGTCAGGCCAAGGACACAGCACAACACATGCTGCCAAAAGGAGCAACAGATTCATGCCAAGTGGCTTATGCACAAGGTGGCTTTTTATTATTATTATTTATACCCTTTATGGGATAAGATGAAGATGAACATCTTGGGAACAGCTGGTGGCTGCTGATGCATTGCTTAATGCCACGTCTCCGCTACCACATCTTGCTAGCTCCAACCCAGCCAGCTCAACTCCCACCACATAGATGCAACACAAACCATCATCAAAGTCCTTTCCCCAGACAAGCTCTGTATGCCTGTGCAGATAGGCTCTGAATAGTCCCATTCAGTTTTTTGGAATGCTGAATGTTCATCCAAAATATGCCATTTATCACGCACCAAACCCATACATGTGACCGCCGGGAGCATTTGTTTGCAGGAGTTTAACTGCTGGCATCCATGTGAATGCAGTATGACAGAGATGCCCCTGCTCGGGACACCCTGGCTAGTCTCAATGTCTGTATAACATTCTGATGATGGCTCTCTCAATGGAGCCAACCTTCAAGGGAATGTCAGGGAAGAGAGGGGTGAGTGCAAGGACCAGCAGAAAATCTGTGGAGCTGGGATGGACCAGGTCCTGGAGACCTTGCAGGGAAGCCCAGCTGAGTCTCAGCACACCTGCACAGAGAGAAGGCTGGGAGCTGAGGGATGATTTGGGAGCCTTAGGAGGGGTGCAGACAGCAGCCCCCAGAGCAGATGCTGCTGGGGTTGGGGCTGGCTGAACTCCCCAGCTGCAGGGACTTGGTGGCCACGGGCAGGGTGACTTTCAGCCTCCAGGAAGCGGTAATGCTTTGGGTGTGAAGAACAAGAGCAGAGACTGTATTCTATAGGAAACAGAAAAACCTGGATTTGAAGGGAGGGGCTACAGCTGTAAATGCTCTGCCCTGTGACAGAAGCATGGGGAGAGTCAAAACAGCCTGGTGGGAAGGGGCTGACGTCCCATTCCCACCCAGGGATTCAGTTAGGGACTGCACCCCTGCTCACGGGATGCAAAAAGAAAATGTGGTCACTCCAGGGGAGAGGCAGGGAAACCAACCTGTAACAACCCAGAATAAAACCTCAGTGTCTGTGCTTGTGGCACAGGCAATATATTGAAACGTGACCACCTAAACCGACGAAAACAAGACGGACCCAACGGAGGGACACAGAAGGGTTTGCTGTCACTTGTTTAATTCCCACAAGGAGCTCAGACATGCTTCCTTCCCCCTGCACACCTGGGGGCCAAGCACCGAAGGACTGAGCTCCCCAGGCTCTCCGCATACCGTGCAGGCTGCCTGTGTCCCTGTGGGTCTGGGGCACCCCCAGCCACAATCCGGCAGCCCCAGCCACCGCTCTGGCACAGGCGTCTGGCGTACGCAGCACCTCCGATTTGATGAAATGCAGTGCAGCTCCTCTGGGCCCTTCCCTGCTGGGATTGTCCTGATGGATACAGCATCAGAACAATCCGGTTTGCAGCCCCAAATCCTTGATCGTCTGCAAAACAAAGAGTTTGCTCCATCTCACACCAAACCGTCCCCCCTCGTGTCGCAGCTCCTCCCCAGCAACCACCCATCTTGGTTCAGGTTAAGGCTGGTGGGAAATGACAAATCCTTTCCACATAAATCTTAACACTGGCTTGAGTTCGTTGAGAAACAGTGGTGATTTATGGGGGATTAGCAGATCAGAGTTGAGGAATGTAAAGAGGTTTAGGCTAACTAAGTGGAACGCTTAGAGCTGGGTCATGGAGAATTTGATGCAGGCTCAGGACTCTTAAATAGAGCGCAATAAAAAGTAGCAGAGGGAAGCATGCATTTCAAATGTCCCTTGCAGCACAGGAGGTTGTTTTCCTGTGTTACAATCTAGAGAAGAAACGTAAGCAGCCTTCTGTGTGATGCTGGTTCCTGGTTCCTAAAGGCTAGAGTAAACACAACACTAAAGGTGCACCCACTTTGGGAGTATTTTTATTGTTTGTAATTATACATTTGCTGCAGATGGAGGGATGGTATGATAGGAAAGGTAGTAAGTCAGAAGGCAGTGAGTCTATGCGGTCAATAAAGAGTTAACAGGTCATTTCTATGGGAGAAGAAACTGAGCTAAAAAAAAGAAAAAATAGAAAAAGTGCCCTTTTCAGATGGAGAAAGCGAGGAACAATCACCTTGTGCCTCGCTTTGATTTTTTTTTTCTCATTTGCTTTGTGGTTCTTGTGATTTTTATGGTGCACTGCGTCGCGAGCAAGCACATGACACTTCCTGAAGCTTAGAGCTTAATTTCAAATCCCCAGGCTCATAAACCAGCAGCTCCTCGCTGGGCTTGTCAACAGCTGCCTTCTGCTTTTGGCTCGGCCCAAAACTTCCAGGCACATCACCGACCCCGCTCATCGCACCCCGCACAGAAGAACCACCGCGTCCTGCCCTACGCCAGCACATGATGGCAGAGAACAAGTAGGGAATATCAGTCAGGCAATCAGATGCTGAGGTTCAGCAGGCCAGGTGAATAATTACAAATAGGCCAGCTCGAGTAAAATTATTTGGAATGATGCAAGTTGGTGCGAAATAAAATTCATGTCAGAAGCCCTGACAGAGCCAGTGGTCTCACTGAAATTACTCATGAGAATTACATTACCAGGACTAGACCCTACTTATTGCATAACATGCATATATTTTGCTGCCCTGTATTAGAATAATCTATTTATCCAACTAGTGATGACTATTTCTTATGTGTTTTGCAATAAAACTTCAGAGCACTGCCAGACAGTTCTCTTCCTGAATTATCCTCTTTATTTTTTTCGTAAGGCCAAAATTTCCTTTAATTTCACCAACTGCAAGACAAGAAGAGGAGCAATTAAGTTCAACCATATAAACTTTTTAATGTGGTTTTAAGGGATTCTTTAATGTTCATGTGTTAGCAGATAAGCCGTGCATCCACCCATCCACTTAATTACAGACCTAGCACCTCCAGTCACTCTGTTTTTTAATTTAATTTGCTGGCCAGTTAGAATCTGACTAAACCTTTGCTGTAACATGCCTACCCCCTGCAACTTCTACCATCTTAACTATAAACTTGCAAAATGAGGAGTTCTTTACCACTGTGAGACACTGCAAGCAGGTTTATTTTACAGCACTTCATCCTTACCTGGAGGGTAAGAAATAGCATTTCTGTATCCTGAACTCTGAGCAGAGAGAGATGCACAGAGGGTTAACAACTACCTGTCACCTCCGTTAAATGCAACCGGTACTTCCAAAAGTGACCAGCAATTCTCACTTTACTTTGCTTCCAGGTGCACAACCCCAGACCCTTTCAGAGGACCTATTTCTGAAGGCTGGGGTGTGACGGAGGAGCTCCGGACATCTCAACGTGGGCACGTTGCTCCTGATTCACACTTGTCTGAAAACAGGGAGTAAACCCAAGGCAGGCATGGAAGCACCAAGCAGAGAAACTCGCTTGCCTGGAAGAAGCCCCCCATGCCTACCCAGGCAGGGCAGCACTTCTCTCTCCAGCCCCTCTGATTATTAATTGCAAATAGTTTGGACAAACTTTACTGGCCGGGGATATTTCAAGCCGTCCTTTGGTGACAGAGCAACGTGTATTTGCATAATAATCTTCAAATCACCACGGACTTTGACTGAGCAAGGTTTCATAAGTGGATGTTAGCAAAAGCTTGTGCTTGGTGTAATGGAGTGACGCATTCATCACCGAGATGTGAAGGCTCATCGCTGCAGCGCAGCTATTTGAGTCAACTAAGGGAAAACAACCATCAGGAGGATATTAAAAAAGAAACAGGTCTACTTAACATGTGGCTGCTGTGTTCACTTATTGGGTCACTGTCAGGGATCGCTTACGTGATCCAAGGGCAGCAGACACAACTTGTTGAAATGCATTTCCCTTTGCCAAAAAAAGATTATTGATATTAGCATAAGTCATTAAAGTATGATGTGGCATCTTGGAAGAAGCTGACGGACTCTCAGCAATGACACCCCATACAGAAAACTGCTTTTCCACCAGCACAAGGGGAATTTCTGCCATTTGACACTGGTGTCAGCAGAGTCCCAGCAAAGATGAGAAGCTGGTCTGTGACCATTTGGCTGCCAAAGACCAGTGCCGTGAGGCAGTTGCTAAGGGTTTTTGCTGCCCTCTGCATCAGCAGCTCCCAGGGCATGAAAGCAAAACTGACTTAATGAAACGCAAAACCCTTATTGGGAAATTCATAGGGCTTAGTGCTTCAGACCTCGAGTCTGCACTGCCCGTGACACCTGTATAAACCTCGAAATGGGCGTCACTGAAGTTTGTACTTGGCCTGTTGGGACAGGGAGCAGTGCAGAGGAAGGATTAAGCACAGAACTGGATCCAGCACGGAGTAATGTAAACCTCAGTTTGGCCATAGAGTGGATGGGGTGGGAAGTGCTGCAAGCGGTATGACATGTCTTTGTAACAAACTGCAGCTGGTGTCACTGCTGGAATGGGCAGAAGGGCTTAGAGGAGGGACACCTTCTTGGAGCCACGCTCCAGCCAGAAACCACCTTGCTCCCAGGGTCTGGGCTGGGAGAGGAGAAAGTCCTCCATAAGATTTGGGCATGGTCCTGAGGGCACTGCAGCCCAGGCTGAGAAAAGTGCTTTGCATTAGGAAAGGTGCATGGTAATAACAATCCAAACAGGGGAACAGCAGTTCTCACCCTGGCTCTGCTGCTCACGCTGGTAAACCATGTCACCTCACGGGGTGCGTTTCCACCAAAGAGCTCATTTGGATGAATGGCATCAGTGCCCAAAAGGCAGGATCCAAAGCCGTCTGTGTGCCCGGCACCCTGGCATGCGGGTTAGTTTCCATTTGCCAGAAACACCTTCACTTTCAGGCTTTCCCTGCCATTGAGCACATCAGGTCTTCTCATCCTTTCACACTGCGGAAGGGGCAGTGTTAAAACCCACCTGGAGAGATGATGGTGAGGCATGCCAAAGACAAGACCCATATTTCACTTGTATTCAGAGCCTAACACATACTGAAGACTTATGCAAGGTCCCATAGGAAATACGTGGTGAGACACAGACGGGGACCTTGAGCAGTACCAGCCAAGCCCTAGGTCAGTGTTGTAATGACAAACCAAACTACTGTTCTACATGCTAACTCTCTGCTAACAGATACAACTGTTGCAAAGCTTAATTAATCAATACCTCTAAAGATCCTTCGATGAAAGTTTCTTTAGATGTAGATAGTCCCAACTGATCCCACACTTGCTCATCAAGGCACAGACTATGGCAAGACAAGTGTGTTTGCATTGCACTTAATGACTAGAGCCTTGGCTCCGACTTGGGATCAGGGTCCTACTGCAATGTAAATACAGAAGAGTAATGATTACCAGGAGAGGGGTTCTTGAAAGGCTCCATCCCTCACAGCAGAGATGTTTGACAGTCAGTGACTCAATGTTCTGTCTTTCATAACCATAATGACTCACAGCCCCAGGATGGAGAATGAGTGCAAGACAGCGAGTGCTATTGTTCAGAGCCCATCAAAATAAGCAAGGTCATTTTCAGTGTTTAAAAGAAAATGACAACCCATTGGATTAATTTGTGGGGGGAAAAATGAACTGAAAAAAATAAAAAGAGGGATGAGTAAATCTTCAGAGATTAAAGTTCACAAGGAGATGCAAACCTGAAGTTTATAACCACAAGCAAGACAGAGCAGAAACTTGACTTTGATACCATTTGCTCAGCTATAAATCAAGATTAACCCCATGTGGATTTATAATGGGGTAAGTCTGGCATAAAACAAGAGAAGGATCAGTCTTAGAGCGCTAAGTGCATCTGGGTGCCTTCTGCATTGCCTGACACTGCGAGGATCAGAGACACTGTTCCTCACCACTGTGCAGCCTTACAACGTAGCAACACATCTTAGGATAAGTAAATGATCTCTGAACATGTAGAAATGATGGTTTAAACACGGGAGGTAACTAGCATCAGCTGTAACACTCCCTGGAGTATGTCCCAAATGATCTGCAGCTACTCAAATCAGATGGCAAGGTTATGGCTTGAGATGGCTGACGCAATGCAGTCTGGAAGTTGAATTTAAAAACAAGGTGTGTAATGATCTATCAGCTCTAGATGAGAAGCTGGAGGCAGATCTTTCACTGTCATCAGCTGGTGTAAAGCCACAGATTTTCAGTTTGCCCTAGCTGAGGACACCGACACTGGCCTCCACCAGACTACAGCCAACTCAAGACCTTAATTGTTATAAGGTCAATAAACTGGAGTGCTAGGCTCATTTCTGAACAAGGTGGACTGTGATTTTTAATGTGTTCCTAAAATGGAAACCCACTTGGCCAAGGGACCTGATTTCTTCAAAGAGCTGAGTATCTACCAGGAGGTCACTGGGTGCTTGGTCCATGCGAAAATCAGACCATTCAAATGATAACATCAAAGAGAAGAGCCTCTGTACTGGGACCTTTTCTGAAGGTCTTGTCTGATGGGCAAGATTCCTGAAGGTCAGTAGTAGCTCCAATAATAAGAGTTTTACTCAAGGATGCTACAAACAAATGAGTCTCTCTTTCACAGTGTTTCTGCACACCATTTGGTTTCTGTCTTTCACAGGGTACGTTACACCAGCAGGGGTAAATGTTCCATCTCAGCTGATTGACAACTGGACAATGTTTATATCCTTCCTGAGAGGACAAGTGATACTCTCTCCCAGTCAGAGAAGCATTTCAGCCAGTGGCATCACCAGATCAGTTTCCTAGATCACAGGAAAGCTATTCCTTCATGTTGGTATCATGTGGCCTGATCCTGCAAGCCTTGCTCAGGCAAAATGCCACTGATGGATACTCCACAGCGTTGGGGCTCATCAGAGGAAACAGAATGCTTTGGAGTGAGGTGACAAACACCAAGGAGCGAATGCCGGGTGTAGCTTTCCAGCCTGGCTGGCAGAGCAAGCACAGCTCAGCGTGCCCCAGGGGACTTTGGGTTTCTGTGAGAGGCAGCTCCCACCCAGACCACCATCATAGAATCATAGAATCATAGAATCGTTAAGGTGGGAAGGGACCTTTAAGATCATCAAGTCCAACCATTAACCTAACCTGACAAAAACACTTCTAAACCATATCCCCAAGTACCACGTCTACCCTTTTTTTAAACACCTCCAGGGATGGCAGATCCACCACCTCCCTGG
>VZSZ01007407.1:438346-474694 GCA_013398815.1 Ibidorhyncha struthersii
AACTGGATTTAACTCCATTTACCACCACTCTCTGGGCACGGCCATCCAGCCAGTTTTTTACTCAGCGAAGAGTACACCTGTCCAGGCCATGAGCAGTTTCTCCAGGAGAATGCTGTGGGAAACAGTGTCAAAAGCTTTGCTAAAATCCAGGTGGATCACATCCACAGCTCTTCCCTCATCCACCAAGCGGGTCACCTTATTGTAGAAGGAGATCAGGTTTGTCAGGCATGACCTGTCACCAGAGAAGGCTTGTTTGACCTCCCACTTACAGAGGGGGCACTCTGATATCTTTGAGACAAGGTCAGAGAGAATTGTGAAATGTAGCCTGCATGGTCATTGACTAAGCGTGATGCCGTTTAGTGTCCCCTGATGCTGCACGTAGGATAACGAGGCCTGTGCACCACCCTTGGGAAGAGGAAATAGCACCTACAAACTTTAAATAGGGAGAAGAATAAGGGGCAAGTTCGACATTTGATTCCTGGTGGTAGGCACTACCTCAGCAAATATTTGTAAAAGATAGCTCTGGCTTTTTGAACAAGGAAGGGAAGAGGAGGGGCAGGGACCTGCCCAAGGTCAGCCAGACAATCTGCAGCAGATCCAGAGACCTTTGGGTCCTAACCCAGCCCCCACGCTCTAGACAGTGTCCCATCTCGCAAAGAACCAACAGCTTCACGTCTTGCTTTGCCTGCATTATGTTTTCCTTCTTCTCTTTGCTTGCTCTTTGAAATCCTGGATGTTCTCACAATTTCCTGAATCATGTTTCTAATTTTCTTTTACTGTAATGAGCAGTGCTTTTGGGTGCAGTTTCTTGAGTCACTGAGTCCAAAGCATCTGAGACTGAGAAATAATGTCAACCTTCAAAATGTTCAGTCAGCAAGTCTTCCCTCTCACCAGTCGAAAATGCCATAAAGCTGATACGGTCCTTTGCTACAGACAACCTGAAGTCCTGGATTACCACCAATGACTGGCATACAAATAAACGTTTTATGAAGGCCGGAAGTTGATTCTCCATAACATATGGAGTAGGTCACTGGGATTTCTGAGTCATAGTGCTGTCCCTGGAGTATCAGGAGTGGAACACATTAATACCTGGTATATTGTTGTTTTAAGTTTCCCATATATTAGAAGACAGAATGAAGCTAACTAGCATTTGGATGAAGGAGAAAGCAAGCCATATTTTTCCCACAGATAAGTTCTGGTTATAGGTCTAATATGACTTGACACAATGTTTGCTGAAAGCTGTGGGATTTTCTGTTGACTTCTCCAGGCTTTGGACAGGCAGACAGTTTGGAAGGACCAAAATGGCACCAGCCTGATATAGATATTTCAAAACCCCACTGGGGAGGTTTTACTTGTGTTTTTTACAGTGTTTCCTTAGTAGGAACCAGGTGCTCCAGTAACAGTACAGAAACCTCATAAAATCCCACATCAAGCCTTGCTTATCCAAATACAAAAAGCAGGTCCTGCTCTGTGATACTTTCTGATCTACATTTTACCTGAAGCCTGCAGATAATTTGCAAAGATGCACTCAGCTCTGCACACCAACCACCCACTGTCACCTGCCCACTCCCTGGTATGCAGGAGAAATGATCAGCAGAGGGAGAGGGGAAGGAAAGCTCCATTCTGCAGATTAGAGCTCCAAGAAATTGCTCTTTTACTGTAAAAATAATTGCTGCTTAGCACAATCGTCCCTGTCCCTGATTTTCCTTAGAGTCATCTTTATTTCTGAGCTGACATGCAGAATGTCAGCCATGCTGAGGCAGCTGGTAATCGCACCCACGGTGGTCAGACATAGACTCACATCAACATTGGGGGTCTGCTGCATCCCTGGTGCATTCACTTTGTCTCCTGCTTAACCTAGGAGGCTCCTTGAGGCACAGAGGATGTCCATCTGCCTGCTGGGCTCCTTCCCTGCCCACCAGTAAGGGAGCGCTGAGATAAGGTCTCTTCATGCCATGTTTCTGTGCTCCAGAGACCGGCCAGACAGCTGACCAGAGCTCCTGCACCCATGCTGGTGCTACCTGGGGCTGCCAGGTGCTTTCTCACGCATGGTGCACAGGCCCCCAGTGTGCTTCACTGCTGCAAACACAACAGTGGTAACAAACAGCAGTGACAAGTGCATTTCTTCCCAAAATTTAGGTTAGATTGCAGATCCAAGTTCTATGCAAACTTCTTTGTGCTCATTTTTGCCAAAGAACATACAAGAGTTGAAGAGTGGGAACAGACTTTTTAGTAGGGCCGATAGCAACAGGACAAGGAGCAATGGTTTTAAACTAAAAGAGGGGAGATTTAGGTTAGACATAAGGAAGAAATTTTTACAGTGAGGATGGTGAAACACTGGCACAGGTTGCTTAGAGAGGTGATAGATGCCCCATCTCTGGAAACGTTCAAGGTCAGGCTGGACGGGGCTCTGAGCAACCTGATCTAGTTGAAGATGTCCCTGCTCATTGCAGGGGGGTTGGACTTGACAATCTTTAAATGTCCCTTCCAACCCAAACTATTCTATGATTCTATGATTTGGTCTCTTCATATTTAGAGCTTTAAGCTGTGGCCATCTGTTCCTTTTCTGATTGTCTTTCACTTGAACTCAATAAACACAACGAACATGCTTAATGTTTCCAATTTTTCTAGCCAATGTTTCCAATGTTTCCAGGGTGAAAATCCAACACAGGGCAGGTTTTTGGTTTTTTAAAGCAAGAGGGTGCATTGTTGGGTACAGAAAGGCCTCATGGATGTGGCAAGCTTTGCAGCCCTTCCCAAAAAGAAATAGTCTCTAAGTTAATTTGGAGAGGTTCGTTAGTGAGACTGCTCTGCCAGTAGCCTCAGTGGCCGTGCTGTGCCTCGGCACACAGCAGCAGCTTGCTTTATACAGGTCTGCCAGCAGCTGATGGGCACCACTCAAAAGGTAGGATGGATATTTTGCTGGTGGCCTGCTGGGGCCATCAGCCGTCTGGAATGAACCATAAAGCCATTGCTGATAAGGTTTGTGGGTGGTCCAATATGGACAGAACAGTAAATAATGATGCCATTATTCAAAGCAATCAGGATCCATTCAAACAAAATAAGCTTTAATAAAGCCTGATTTGTATCTGCCAGTACACAGAGCAAAGCTCAGATGATTTAGGGCCAGAGCTGCGGAGCGTCTCTCCAAAGCACGTAGCAAGAGGGGTTAAATGACCTTTGGATATTTAAACAAGAGAATGATGATTACAACAAGGTGATTTTACCTCTTCATATGGATTTGATGACATCAGTACCATAAAGCTGTATTCAAGTTAAATGTCAGCATTTTTAAAGGGCTGTTGAAAAAATTGTAGTGGTATCAGAAAATAGTCACACAAATGATGTGAGTGTAAGGAGAAATTCCTGCAATTATGTGAGTCTTGCGCTTTATCAGGAAGAAAACTGAGAGTCAGCTCTGACTGGAGTGTGTAAGGACCCTCACCAAGAGAAATAGGGGGTCTCAGCTGCCTATTGTGCTCAGCAGGAAAAGACAGGAAAATCTGGAAATCTCTGCTCAGAAGAATGAAAAGGGAATCAAAATGCGCGAGACGTGCTTTATCCAGATGTAAGTGGCCTCAAAACAGAGGTACCGAGGTGATTGCTCAGTGGCCTGGGACACGCGACAGACCAGACTGTTTGCAAAACTGCTAGACAAGCTTTAAGCCCAATTAGCTGACCTTCACCTCCAAACCCGATGTCGGGGATTGCTCCATGCAGCGACAGGTGCTGCTACAGTCTGTGGGAGGAGAGGAGAGCGCACAGAGCCATGTCCGGACAGGGCCCACAGAAGAGCAGATCCACATCTGAGACCCGCAGTGTCAGTCCTCCTGGTCTCATAAATGCAAAGGGAAAGCTCGGGAAGAAAACAGCAGTGCTGGGTTTTTTTGTCCTTGCAAAACAGGAACGAATACATTTTATAGGAAGTAGCTGAAGGTGTTGCTTACCTGGTAAGGAGCTGCATTTCTCATGCTGTGGTGGAAAGGGTCCTCAGCAGTGGCAGCAGAAGAGGTGGTTTCTTTTGCCTGAAACAGGGAGCACAGGACTCCAGCTTCTCCAGTACACCCTGTGCTGCTCTTCTGGATAGCAATAGGCAGAGGGGTTTAGGAGGACAACAGTTGAAGATGTATCTAAAGGCTGATAGGACTCAGAGTTCATAGACTTGGAGTAGTGCAAATAAAATATTCTCCAATTCCCCAAGCTGTTGGTGAGGACAGCAAGTGCCTTCCTCTCTTATACACAAGAATTTTGGGGCTCCAGGTCCAAGCTGCCAGCATCTAAGTTAGTAACCACATCCTCTTACTCCAGCTGGGAATGTCTTTTCCCCCACCCTGCTCCATCTGAAAGGCTCAGGAGCTGGGCAGAGAGAGTTCAGCACTGAAACGCCACCACACTTGGCTGAATTTCATCTTTAAAAGTGGGATGGTTTGGAACTAAGAAGACATTGGGGTCAGCTGTCTAGCCCTCACTGGTAACACCAAGCCACTGAGTCTGCACCTGTACAGGAATGAAAAAACTCCTTGAAACGTACATGAGTTAGTCCTACTTCCCACAAGAATATATTGGTTTTCTTCAAAGTTCATCACATATGTGTTCCAGTTAGGTCAAGAAGCGGTAATTTTCATCAGAACTAATGCAACCAGCTTGGATGAGAAGGTTACATGGCTATCCTGCACCCTACCAAAATCCCTGCATCTCCTATTCCTAGACAGAATCTAGCTGTCTTCACCTCTGCCCCCTTGCCCTAGCTCTGTCCTGCAGAGTTGGGTCTACTCTAGTTAAATTGTCTCGTAAAATCCTAGAATCATAGAATAGTTTGGGTTGGAAGGGACATTTAAAGATTGTCGAGTCCAACCCCCCTGCAATGAGCAGGGACATCTTCAATGAGATCAGGTTGCTCAGAGCCCCGTCCAGCCTGACCTTGAACGTTTTCAGGGATGGGGCATCTATCACCTCTCTAAGCAACCTCTGCCAGTGTTTCACCACCCTCAGCATAAAAAAAATCCTGCTTATATGTAGTCTGAATCTATCCTCTTTTAGTTTAAAGCCATCGCCCCTTGTCCTATCACAACAGGCCCTGCTAAAAAAGTTGTCCCCATCTTTCCTGTAGGCCTCCTTTAAGTACTGAAAGACCACAATAAGGTCTCCCCAGAGCCTTCTCTTCTCCAGGCTGAAAAACCCCAACCTGTCAGCCTGTCTTCAAAGGAGAGGTGCTCCAGCCCTCTGATCATTTTTGTGGTTCTCCTCCGGACCTGCTCCAACAGGTCCATGCCTTTCCTATGTTGGGGGCTGGACACAGTACTCCAGGTGGGGTCTCATGAGAGTGGAGTAGAGGGGCAGAATCACCTCCCTCAACCTGCTGGGCACACTTCTTTTGATGCAGCCCAGGATACGGTTGGCCTTCCAGGTTGTGAGCGCACATTGTTGGCTCACATTCAGCTTTTCATCCAGCAGTACCCCCAAGTCCTTCTCAGCAGGGCTGCTCTCAATCCCTTCATCCCCCAGCCTGTGTTGATACCGGGGATTGCTCCGACCCAGGTGCAGGACTCTGCACTTGGCCTTCTTGAATCTCATGAAGTTCACATGGGCCCATTTCTTGAGCTTGTCCAGGTCCCTCCAGATGGCATCCCATCCCTCAGTCATGTCAACCACACCACTCAGCTCGGTGTCGTCTGCCAACTTGCTGAGGGTACACTCAATCCCACTGTCTATGTCGTTGATGAATATGGTCCCACTACAGACCCCTGAGGGACACCACTTGTCACCCATCTTCATGTGGACATTGAGCCATTAACCACTACCCTCTGGATGTGACCATCCACCCAATTCCTCATTCACCAAACAGTCCACCCACCAAATCCATACCTCTCCAATTTAGAGAGAAGGATGTTGCAGGGAACCGTGTCAAAGGCCTTACAGAAGTCCACATAGACGACATCTGTAGCTTTTCCTTGTCCACTGATGTAGTCACTCCATCTTAGAAGGCCACTACGTTGGTCAGGCAGGACTTGCGCTTGGTGAAGCCATGTTGGCTGTCTTAAATCACCTCCTTGTCCTCCATGTGCTTTAGCATAGGTTCTAGGAGGATCTGTTCTGTGACCTTCCCGAGCACAGAGGTGAGGCTGACTTTCAGTAGTTCCCAGGGTCCTCCTTTCTACCTTTTTCAAAAATGGGTGCAACATTTCCCTTTTTTCCGTCACCAAGGACTCAGAGACATTTCCTTTGTGCTCCTTATAAAACCTGCCCCCAGCATATGCTGATCCCCACTGGAGCTGCCCCCCCTTTCCCAGGCATTAAATGACTATATTTACCTTGGTATGTGGTTCCCTTTTCCTCTGCTGTTGGGCTTCAATTCCTTGTGTCTGCTCCAGAGTAGGACCACTGCTGGATCTCCTTCCCCGTGAACTGGGAGCCAGCTGATATTCAGGGGGCAGTACAAATTTTGCTGTTGTAACTCAGAGGAAAATCAGTTCAGCGAGGGCCACGGTCAATATTAACCACAGGCAATATTGCAAACTAGGATTCTTATGCATTTTCTTTATGTGAGCAACCTGCAGATGGGCTTCTCATTTGCTAAGCCCTGGAAGAGAACATATGGCTGAATGACCACAAAATAGGGCTCCAGATGCAATTTTTTTCCTTTAACCCAGAGGGATTTTCATCCATATTTAGCTAGGGTCATCTGCACTGGGACCTTGCCTAAACTAGATTATGTTGGCACTGGTGGTTTCTACTCAGGCTGTTCCTCAAGATCCTGTCACAACTTCCAGGGACACAAAGCAGCGAAAGATTTAGTGGGTGGTCTTAGGAGAGTTCAGCTTTCTTAACAGATCACATCAGTGACGTGGTCCTATTTGTATCTTCCCTGCTTGCCTCCAGTTCCTCAACACCACCTGTTAGACTTAAGAAGCAAGATGGTAGCTGCAGTCAGCTACCAGGGAAGCAGGGGATGGAAGACCACTGATTGCTGAAATGAGAGCGCTTGGCTCTTTCTTGTTTCATATTCACTACTAAGCATCAGTATCCACCAAAGCAGAACTGGTAACATTAATGTCCTTTCCAGTGCTCTCCTTGTCCCAGCTGCCTCTGTATTATTCACTATTTATGGCAAACAGACACGTGCCACTCTGGCTGGAGTGGAGACAAGGACAGTTGTGTGAGGAGTAGGAGTACAAATGTGCTGCCATGGTGCCTTCTTCACCAGAGGGATTTAGGGTTCGGAGGAGCACAAGGTAAAGTGCTTCCTATTAAGGACAGTGCACCAGCAGAAGGCAACAAGTCAGTCAGCGTAATCCATATGATTTCAGGGCTGAATGGCTTCTGCCCTCGACCCAGGGGTGCAAGCTCAGCCCTTCACCTTGGTTTGTGCTGATGGTCGCCACAGGCAGTTGCACCACAGAGCCTGGACTGGACAGTCCAAAGTGGCTGGACAGGATGGTAACCACTCTTCTCTTCAGGTGCCGGCATGTCTCCACCACATAACTCATTAGCCTGCTAGGCCAGGGATATCCCTTTGACCGATCAAGCAGTTGGTATAAACAAACTACTGTCTGAGAAGGTTTAGAAATAAACTTTTCTCACAGTAGATTCTTCCTAAGAGGATTTCTTACACCTTCTACTGATGTAGCTTAAGTTGGGCCTCACTGGTGTTCCTTCATCTATGCCAAAATCACAAAGTGGGAGAGTCTAAGTATTCATGTGGATGATCAGAGTGACTATCCAAAATGGGTGATGCTAATGACCTACGGCCCTTCCTCACCTTAGCAACTGCTTGGGCTACATTTAGCAAACTGCCGTGTCAGCAACTGCTGCCTTGTGACTGCTGTCACCTCACCTGTGTCTTGATGGATTAGCAGAGAGCAGAGGGGTACTGGAGGACCCAGGGGCACCATGATCATCCAAGTCTGGAGGATGAGGCACCCACCCAGGCACCCTCAGAAGAAAACCAAAGTAGGGACTCCCCAAAGACCTCATGTTTATTGTGCTTCCCCCCACATCTGCTGGACCACTCTGCGTTCATCCTAAAGGGTGGAAGAACAGAATGACCCCAAACCATATTCCAAGCATTTCACCACTTAAACAGTTTTCAAAGCAATGGTAACAGCTAAGCACGAAGCACCAGATCCTTTGTGATGATTTAGCTGAAGGAATACCAGACATGTAACGGGATCTCTAACTGCAGTCTGTGAAAACATTGGCAGTATATGCCAAGATCTTCAGTTTATGTTCTCAGGTTGCCACAATATAATACTTTTTTTTTCCCCCCAGGAGCACAGAGATAAACTGTGTTTGTGGGAGTTGTTATTCCTATTTAGCTTTGCTCACTGGTGATGCAGCCAAGCGGGAATGCATAGGGCTGCAGGCAGTCTTAATTTCTTGAGCCAAACCTGAACTCCATAAAATCAGACTTGGACCGGCAGTGTTAATGTAGGACAGCATGTGGTCCTTCTGCTCTGGTATGTGAGGTAAGCATCAAGACTTCTCACCTCTGTAGAGAGGAAATAGGAAATACTTTAAATGTATGTATCTTTACTTTCATTTCCTTTATTTTTTGGATTATTATGTGTAGCCACAAATTTTTACATTTGTTACAGCCTGCTACTTCTAGTAGAAACCCAGGCATTCAATGTTCTCCAAAAGTTTCTTGAAGTATTTTGGTTTTCTCTTCCTGCAGGCGAAATTTTAGCACATATCTGCAATGGCTTCACATGGCCTCAGGACTGCATCTTACCTTCTGTCCGTGTCTCGTTCAGCCCCACAACTGTAATGCTAGAGTAAATACCCTGAGGTCAACACAGTTAATTACTTTTGGTGGAACTGGAATCAATATCTGTCCTTCATATGCACTTTCCACTTTCTGTTGAAGAATTCTTTATGGGCTGGCAGGGTCTCTTCGCTGGTGGGCTGGCTTTAAAATGTTTCTCTTCTTGGTAGTAAACTGCCTTTTCCAGTGTTTCCTCTGGTAATATCTAGATTTTGTAGGCCACCTTCATAGGTGGTCTAATTCAGGCCAGATGCGCACACTTGTTAACGTGTCTGTGAAGATATATAAAATCTCTACATTTAGAAATGACTAATAGGGTATTTCAATAGTAAAAATTAAAAAGAAAAAAAAAGAGAAAAGTAAAATAAAGTTCTGTTCTATAAGTGCATGCGACAACAGTAACAGATTAACTCTGAAAAAGGTGGCTGTTGGTGACTGCTGAAACCAGCATCAGGTCTTAGGTGCAACAAGCTCATGGGAAGTCACCCTGACAGGAAATAGCCTCAAACACAGATGCCCAGTTCAGTGCTCAGAGAAGCTTTGAGATCCAAGCTCAACAAATCACTCCGGTTTTGGTTGTATTCATTGATATTCATTTTGTTTGTATTCATCAGGATAACACCTCCAGAAACATAGGAAAACAGTGATGCATTTCTATCCATCCCATTTGAAGCTTTCCATTTGTAATCTTAAAACTCCTTTTCAGACAAGCCACTGCTGACCACAAGAAAATATTCACTGCAGTTGCTCAAAATACTCTGCAGTCTTGCCGAGTCTGCATCCTTTCGATACGATGGGCCATCTGGCCACATCCTCAGTAAGGATAGTTTGTGAATGCTGGCTAGTAAGCTCAACTTTGTATATCTGTTGAGCTTAGCTACCTAAAGAGACCACTCCAGTCCAAGTGACAGTAGATACGAGACTGAATCATCAACTCCAAACTGCTGCACGGCTTTGTTCTCAGTTGTACTGCCGTAAATCTGGAATATTTCTACAGTTCCCTTGGTGCAACCCAGACTGACTGTTATGAATGGGATTAGATTCTGTAGGGTTTAAATGGCCATGTATTGCCCCATATAAAATGGAAATCATTGAAAACATCTGTAAATGCTTATCTGCTTTCTCAAAATGTCCCCACTGTATTAAGCAGGGAAATACTTCTTTTGTAGTATTTGCAGGGCATAGAAACTCAGGAGGGTCTCTACGTCCTTTCATGTTAATTTGTGACACTTGGCTTTCCTCCTTAGACATGTTTCCGACTCATTTGATTTAGCTGACTGGACTTATTTGCTGTCCTGTGCCACTAGATCCATCTCCACTCCTTACCCATCAGATGTAGCAGTTGTCCTCTAGCAACCCATTAATGCAGAAACTCTCAGATACGAGAGCTGATCACACTGCATGGAATCTCCTGACCTGTACAATCCCATCAGATGTGATGGACAACCACCGCAGCACCCTTTCAGAGACTTCCAGCTGGCTCCCAAAGCACCAGTTCTGGACAGAACTAATTCACCTGGTGCACCACTTCTGTGAAAGTGTCCTCATGGTGGCACAGGAGGTGGGGTTCATGAAATGCATGAAATTCATTAAGTAGCAAATACTTCTCAAGCTGCAATCACCTAAGCCCCCAATACACATACGTGGGAGGTGAAGGCTGACATCCTGTGATACCAGAATTCAGACATTCCCCAAAACTGTCTTAAGGACTTGGAAAAATTGAGCTGCCCTTCATAACATGAAGGTTATGGTGAACATACTTGAAAAGACGCCAGAAGAGGGGCATCACATGGGGTCCCAGCCCACTTCAACATTTTAATGGTTCTCCCTTAAAGGACATAGACATTGAAAAATAAAATCTAGGTAAGAATGTCCCGGTGTTTGCAATATTTGAAATTCCTGAAAACTTTGCCAATTAATTCTTTCCTTCTAAAGCCAGGAAATAAATCATCAACCTAAAATACACCCTTTCTCATCCTACCCCTCCTCAGATGGGGTAATCTAAACTTGTATCTTGAATAAAGCAAGTAACTGGTTTACAAGTAGAGCTTTTTTTCTTGGTACTGTTCTATCAGTACCTGTGGGGAGCTAGAAACAAAACCAGAATAAACCCAGGAACTTAACTCTGGTTTCTCAGCTAAAGAGAACAAGAGGATGAAAACATCACCTGGCTGGCTATTCAACAGGGACCCCCTGAGCTGATGTCCAGGAGCTCTCAGAATATTCTTTTTCCTTAAAGTCGTCTTCAGATGCTGTAGATTGGTGTAGCACAATCTTAATTTGCCCCAGATGGAGATCTCCCTTTTTTTTACCCCCTTTCTCCCTTCCCCTCACCACAAATGTTAACCAAGCCCAGACTCTGAGAGCCTCTGGCATCATTCCTGTAAGCCTGCAGAATTTATAATATTCAGAAGCTGCGGTAAACAAAGTCTGAAGATAGCAATGCTGCTGATCCAGTGAGGATTCGCAATATAGCAGAAGCCTTATGACAAAACCATGTGAGCAGAAGCAGATGACTGTAACGGCGCTGCATTGCTATACTGTTTTCTCACATTCAAGCTATGGTTTGTAAAATACCCTGTTGTCCAGATGGCTTACAGAACCAAAAGTACTCAAAAATACAATTTCATTATTCTAAAACTATGAATTTTCCACATTACTTTTACCCTTTTTTTGTTCCCTATATATTATTCTTAATTGCACTTATAATATATGTCTATTATTTTTC
Organism: Ibidorhyncha struthersii; assembly: GCA_013398815.1. Taxonomy (NCBI): domain Eukaryota; kingdom Metazoa; phylum Chordata; class Aves; order Charadriiformes; family Charadriidae; genus Ibidorhyncha; species Ibidorhyncha struthersii. Next base: position 449,839 of record VZSZ01007407.1, read on the forward strand.
CTTTCATGCTTCCACATGCTTTTAGTAATTTACTGTACATATGGTAAATGCTGAGTTTTTTTTACTATTGCTCTTTGTCAAATTAAGCTTGATATCACTCTGTCAACTTCAGTGATTTTGCTGTCTGTGAGCTGAAATGGCATAGGGAGGGAGTAGAATAATGTCAGTATTTTGTACACTTTCAGTCCCCTGACTTCCTTTAATCCTACATATTATTCAAACTGCACTACCACAGTGCTACTATGCCTCGTGTCCTCCTAAAGACTGAGCATATGCCTGAAGTCCAACCTCTTTTGTGATGGTCCTTTTTGCACATTTTACCACAGAGCTGTAAATTTAAGCAGCGCTCTGGACTAACACTGATTTAATAATGATAACACTTCGTGCCCGTACAATGCTCTGCACTTCCAAAGGACTGTTTAAGCAATAATTAACTCGCCACGTGTGTCAGAGTAAAGCAGGTGGGTCGGTGTTTGCTGTGACCACCCGACAGAAGGGGAAAGCGCAGCCGTGAGGCTGAGTGAGCTGGGTGTTAAAGGAGAAGCCGCTGCCCGAGCATTCACACACCGTTCATGGTGTCGCGCACACACACACACACACACACACTCACACACACACACACACACACTTAACTCTCGGGCGCGCTCCCTCCTTCTTCAGGCTCGACCCTAGGTTTCCTGCAGCAAAGTGTCAGGCATCGGATTTTACAAAATAATTAATTTAATTGGAAGGTCCAGCAGCAAGGACAGCCTGGGCTGGGTGCCTCCAAGGGGAGGGACCCTGAACAACGAAATCCCTGGGCAAATATACCCTTGGGATCTCTACTCCCACCCCTCACGCGCTGTCCACGCGTCTTTTAGTCCAATGGTGATTTTTGGTCTGGGGTCTTCTAACATCTAATTGGATTCTTTTTCTGTGTCCGGGCAGGCAGGCTCTTATCTTCTTGATTTGCAGTTTCAGCCGAGGGTTGGAGCATCCTTATCTTCCGGTTTATGCTCTTTGTGCACCTGCACTCGCTGGCAGAACATGGAGAACTGAAGAGTCCCAGACTTGGGAAAAACACTACCAAACCACCAGTGTGTTATCAAACACTTTCCCATACTAAAAGACTAAACACAGCAGTGTACCCGCTGCTAGGAGAATTACTATGCAAAATAACTCCATCGCGGCCTAAAGCCTTCAGCAAATCCAGCTACTCATGCTAAGTAAAGCTAGGCAAACAGCACAAATCACACCATATTATAATCCTAAGTAATTTATTCTAATTGAAGCTTACTTATTTACATTAAACAACTAATACCTCTCAACACCAGGGCAGCACTCCCTACTCCCGCTCCCACGTGCAGGATCCGGTCCCGCTGCGCCCCTGAGCAGGGCAAGAAGCCCCAGTAAAGCCCTGCGAGGACGCAGCTCTCCATTGCCACCCAACGCAACTGGTGCATGACATGGTGTTGGGCCCCTTGTGTCTTCTGTGTGTCCATCGTTCAGAAGACAAGGAAGGAGATTATCCTCATTGAAAAGAAGAAGAAAAGCCACCAGATAGAGAAGGGATCCTCCATTCCTGTGAGGATGCTGGTATATAAAATATTATGACAAGTTATAACTTGCTCAAACAACAGGAAAAACAGCACAGCACATGGTTGAACATGGGTTAGACACAAGCAGTGACAAGTTTCAAACGTAAGGGTAACCGGGGAAACATCCTCAAACAGGATCCCATGGGACTTTTTCTTGACTTTCTGTTACTTAACATTTTTCACTATAACATGGAAAGAAAAGATATTTAATAAAGTTGATAGCATAATATAAGTGTAATCACAACTAATGAGGACAGCACACCACTGACAAAGTAAATATTTAACAACGACGACAATTGGTTTTATATACAGGCTAGGGGATGCTATGGAAAGCAACGACTAAGGCCACGCATGGATAAATAAAAAGTTGTAGCCAAAAGTAAATGAAGCCAAAGTGACTGAACAAACACAGAAACGCTGAGTAGGGGTCCAGAGGTCATAGTGTCTCTGGCATAATTGTCCAGCTTTGGTGACAACATTTTAGGAAGAATTTCAAAAAAATAGGTAGCGTTCAGAGAAAAGCTCTGGGAACAAGCAAAGGACAAGAAACATGGTGGAAAACTTAGAGAATTCAATCCTTTTGGCTATAGAAAAAAGATTAAATGGTGCCTTGATGATACCTTTTAAGTTCCTCACATGCAGGAATCAGAACAACAAAGGGTTCACTACTCTCATGGACAAATCTGCAACACGATCCAATGCCTTTAAGCTGACATTTGATACATTCAGAGTAGAAAGATGAATTTTAATAGTGAAAGGGTTAATCAACGGAACAGCTGATTAATTGCTATGGTGAATTCTCTATCAAGAGAAAATTTAAAAACAAGGCTCATGTTTTTCTCCTAAAAGTCATGCCCTAGTTCTGGTTGATTCATGGGAGTCACAGCTTTATAGATTCTGGCTTCAGTGAGTGACCAGAACTTGTAATAAGGCCTGTGTTATGCAGGACATCAGACACCTGATGTAATTTCTAAGCTTAACTGAGAAACCCAGCACATGGTTGTTCTCCAATTGTGTGAGCACTGGGGTTTGTAGGTGTATCCTGAATTGCAGCTAACTCCCAAGGCAAGACTTGGCTGATAAACAGTAACTCCCTTCCTTCTCAAAGCACTTAAAAGCCTGAAAAGTTAGAAATTCAGTGGATTCCGTGAAGTAACTTGGACTTTTTAGGGTAAAGATCCATTTTAAAAGTGGGATAAATTTCTTCTTTCACCATCTAAAAGTTAGCAGTGAGATTCAGTTGCAGACTGAGACACCTTTATGAGGGTGTCTGCCATGTAAGGTGACATGTGAGCTGGGTGTTTAAATTCCTCCATACCCCATTGAGATCTTGAGTCTTGATTCACATGGGTAGGTATTTGAGATGTCCCAGGGTATCCTGCCTATCCTCCAGCTGCATCTCCAGAAGGTCTCAGCTCTGCCTCCTATCTACCCACCCTGTGTGGATATCTTGATACTGTAAATCATCTCATATGGCACTATATGTCATGTGCAGGCAACGAAATCTTATCCCAGCCAATGGAGCCTAGAGACTGATTCACATTACCTTAAAGTAGACATCTGTATGTGCCCACCTGAATGTCTCTCCAGGCTCCATTGATTGCACTGATTAGATCTCCCCTGATTACAGTGAGAGTCTGGATGCCCAACTCATATGTAGGCAATATCTAAAAGTAGGTGTCTGAATCTGCAGCTGCACCCCACCCTCAAGGTTTGGTTTGGTTTGATTGTCCATCATAAACATCTTGTGCTGTGTTTGTGATGTGTCCTTGATTATCCTGCCTGCCTTCCGGCCATCACTCATTAGAGCACTCATGTCCACCCACCAGCCTCATCTGGGTGTTTCACATGCCCTCAAGAGTCTCAAGCAGCACAAAATGCTGTTCTCAGGCAACCTAATCATGACTCAGTACTCAGTGTAAGGTAGTTGTCTAGGTTCTCTAGACCCCTGATGAAGAACAAGAAGTACATTCAGAAGGTGATCAATCCCATCTGTTTTAGGCAGCTTTCTTAGGATTACTTGTTTTACCACACACCAGCCTCACAGTGTGTTATTGTTTTAATCTAATCTTGGACGTTACATGAAAAACCTTTTGTGCAACTGTATTTTGCTCACTTCCTATGCACGTCTTCTTGTCCGAGAACCTGCCTCACACTGACAGAACAATTTCCTGTAGTCCAGCAACTGGCCAAATCAGTCAAATATGAGCTGACGTTTGCAACTTTCTTTTTTTCCCCTTCAGCGGGGTAGAAATAAATTGTTGAGTGTATGCAAATGCCTCCAGGCATCTTATAAAGAAGGTACGAAAAAGAGAAACTACTCAACAAAAGGCAAGCATTTGGGGAAATATCCATTTCTGTGGTTAAGCCAAAGCCCACACTCAGAAATAATCCTTCGGCAAAACAAAATGGAACAAGGAACCCTTTGGTGGGATCCTTCATCTCATGATGGTCCTTCATGCAGAGATTGCCCAGTGCTCCAGCCAAGTTGTGCTCAGTGTTGGCTTTGAAAGGGGAGAGGGTAGGATACAGCCATGGCGATGCTGTGCTGGCCCAGGAGCCATACAGCCTGTAAGCCCAGCTAGTTGTCATCCGGACCCCCCGGCCAGGTCTGCGCTGGGCATGCTGAGTGGACTCGCCACCGAAGCCTCCGGTGGCTCATTTCAGAGCGCAGACATGCCCTGTGCCTTCAGTCCTGGCCCGAGCAGACGGAAATAACACTGAGAGCAGTTCCATGGCCCTCAGCCAAGAGTTATATCATTCAGTTCTTTTTAATAGGAAATGTATGTCTGTCTTCATTTGCTTGCTGGCGTCCAAGATTTTAGAGTTCCTCACTTCATCTGCAAGCTTTCCCTTCAACTTTAAAAATTAGATGTTCCCTTAAAAGACAATCCTTGATAATAACGCAAAATCATTTGGCTCCAGAAGCTGAAGCTTTAAGACAGCAGATACTACAAGATTGATCCCTGTCTGCCAGGCACCCACTGGTGTCACTGCAGGAGGGATGATGAGAAGTGGGCCCACAGTCCTAAATCCAGACATGTGCTCATGTGTGAACTGCAAATCTCCTCCCCTTTTTTACTTTCTGAGATAACGGTATGTTGAACCTGGTTTGACTTTAGACATTTCTAAAGATCTTGGATGCTAGCAGCATCCCATTAGAAATGGCAACATTGGCACCAGTTATTTTCTAAATGATTACGTGCATGTCTAAGTACCTGAAACACATACACATATTTATGAAAGAGAAAGAGAGAAATGAAATTTCGCTCCTCCCCAGTTAGTTGAGACTAGTTTTTCATGATTAGCAAAACAAGGTCTTGATAAACTACAAAACGCAGCGATCAGGACTCTGATAATCTGCATGCTGAAAGCGGCACACAAAGCTATAAATACAGAACGGGAAAAACCAGTGATCTCAGCAAGGCAACTGCCAGTAGGTGAACTAATGAAGCAGACACAATATTAACGTCAATTCTGCGGTCCTGTCTGAGCACTGATAGAAATAGGAAAGGCCATTATCAGATTGACATCATCTCAGTCCTTGCAAGTACACTTCTAGGGGAAGACAAGCCAGAAGGGTTTGCTGAGCTTAATGGCTCTTTGTTCAGGAGCCTTCTCAGCCTTTAGAGGAACTGCTTTCTAAATTACGGAGGCTAAAAGTGGGTGATTGTGTTAACACAGCTCTGAGGAGCGTTACAAACGTATGCCTAGGCTCCACTTGCAATGCACTCAACCGGCAGTGTAAGGTACAGCATAAAGATTTTATTGGCACAAACACTTGATGCCAGAAATGGCAGAGCAATGTCTGGAGCCAAAGTCTCTTGAAGTCTGTGGAAATTCTTGGTTAAGACACTAATAAAATTGTGCAAGGTACCCTAAAAGGGGCCAATACCACTCTATGCCCCTCAACTCTGACAGGCACTTTGTGCATCTTCCATCCACAAATGAAAATCTCTTCAGCAAACAGAGCATGGCGTGTCAGTTTGCATGGCTGTTCACATGGAAGGGCGTAGTCACCCTACCAGCTCAAGAAATGAGTTCAGTTGGTGGTGATCACCCTCTCAGAAGGAGCTTGGCTGTAGTATCCACCCAGGGGAAAGCCATGTCCTCTGCGCTTGGCAGAATGGATGTGGCAACCCAGACAGGGCTGCCACGAAAACACACAGCTACCCAGGTCTCTTTTTCCTCTCTCCTTCCAGTTGCAGGCAGTGACACTGGAAGAAAAAGATGGACTCAGTCTATTAATACATGGCTCTGTGGCTGGTGTCACCACCACAATTTTGGGTTTTTTTGATAATGGGATGGCCTACACAGCACCAGGCCTGCTGACATTGGATGGGGTTCACTGTTGTCAAAGTGGAAGAAGGTCTTTGCTCACAAAATAGTGGGGCTAATTGACAGAGCTTTAAACTACACTTGAAGGGGGAGGGCGATAAAATCAGGCTTGCCCATGACAAGCTGTGGGACCACACCCCAAGGTTAGAGGGATGGGATGCTAGTAAGGGCCCTCAGCCTGGTGTTATGGGATGGGCTGGCTACACTGCAGCACACTTGAAGTCCTACAGAGCCAGGGGCTCCTGAGGTAATAGGAGGCCAGAGGGAAACACCAGTGAAATATCTCAAAGGAGCTCAAGAGTGTTCCTCTAAAGAAGGTGACATGGCCGACAGCCCAGCTGAAGTGCCTCTACACCAATGCATGCAGCATGGACAAAAAACAGGAGTAGTTGGAAGCCACTGTCCTGCCAAAAAGCTACAACTTCGTTGCTATTACTGAAACCTGGTGGTGGGACAAATCCAATGACTGGAGTGCAGCCATTGACGGCTACAGGCTGTTCAGAAGGGACAGAGAAGGAAGGAGAGGTGGAGACATTGCCCTCTACATCAGCAAATGGATAGAGTATGAAAAGCTGTGTCTGAAGAATAGCCACAAGCAGGTTGAAAACCTATAGGTAAGAATTAGAGACCGAGGCTGTGGTTGGTGTCTACTACAGGCTGCCCAATCAAGGACAACCTATTGACAAAGCCTTCTTACTCCAGCTACAGGATGCATCGCGCTTGCAGGCTCTCATCCTTCTGGGGGACTTCATCCACCCCAACATCTGCTGGAAAAGTAGCACAGAAAGCTGTAGGCAATCCAGGAGACTCCTGGAATGCATTGAGGATAACTTCTTAAGCCACATAATAGACAGCCCCACCAGAGGGGATGCGATACTGGACTTGATGGTCACCAATGCAAGTGAGCTAATCGATGATGTCCAGATTGGAAGCAGCCTGGGATATGGGTCATGAGAAAAGTAAAGTCTCAATTTTATGAATTTTTTCCCTGAATTTTAGGAAGGCAAACTTCCAGTTCTTAGTCAATAGGACCCCCTGGGAAACTGCCCTTAGGGACAAGGGAGCAGAACAGAGCTGGCAGATCTTTAAGGATGTTTTCCATAGATTTCAGCCTGCAAAAGAGAAGGCTCTATGGAGACCTTATTGTGGCCTTTTGGTACTTAAAGTGGGCTTATAAGAAATAAGGGGACAAAGTTTTTTGCAGGGCCTGTTGTGATAGGACAAGGGGCAATGGCTTTCAACTAAGAGAGGGGAGATTCAGACTAGATATAAGAAAAACACTTGTTACAATAAGGGTGGTGGAACACTGGCACAGGTTGGCTGGAGAGGTGGAGATGCCCCATCCCTGGAAACATCCAAGGTCAGGTTGGATGGGGCTCTGAGTGACCTGATCTAGTTGAAGATGTCCCTGTTCATTGCAGGGGGGTTGGGCTAGATGACCTTTAAAGGTCCCTTCCAACTCAAACTATTCTATGATTCTGTGATTCTATTCCATTGGAGAAGGTAACATTAACATCAAATATTTCTTACAGACACTTTTGTCTTAAGCTAAATCTTCATTTCTGTAAGTTCAACTGCACAGGACCGAAAACAAGAAAAAATATATAATTAATGACTTTTCAATACCTCTAAAAATCATGTAAAGTTCCGTTTCTGGAGCTAAAAACATCATGACTTTAAGGCCTGCTATGTCTCAACTTGACAGTCAAAGAAGATGCTGGTGGTCCCTGCAGAAGGCTGACAATTTATCTTTTCCAGTCTTATAAAATTCCCTTTTTCAATCCTGCACGGTCACGCAATAATTCGACCTCAAACCCTTTTTTGGTCCAGGACTCAATATTGTCTAGCCTGCATTTCTATGGGTAATTATATGGGGTGGGTGGGAAAGGAATTTCCCAATAGGGGGGAAGAAGGGAAGCAGTTTTGTGGCAGGTTGATCTCACTTCAAGGACCGGTGGCTGCTGGCAGCCTCAGGGAGGTTTTGGAGAGAGAGAAGCGCCCTTAGGAGATGGATTAGTGCCGCCGAGCACGGCAGAGGTGGTCAAAGGTGCACAATCAATTTATCAGGATCACTGCCATGGATTTTGTCTGCATGTACGTGTGTATTTATGTGTGCGTGTAATGTAATACATTCACATTGTTGGTTGAAAGGATCATTGCCATCTAGCCAAATATTTCATAATTTTTTATGGTCTGCTTAGCCTTGGATCCGCTGATACATTGAAACGTACCAGTAAGTGCTGTCTAATAGATTGCAGACCTCTGTGAAAAACCACTATCAGTGTTTCAGCAGCGCACTGTACATGTGTCAGAGAAGTGCACTGTCAGCAGGATGGCGGCTGGGCGTCTATCCACATTTTCCTTACTTTTAAAAGAGCCGGTGACCTTCCAGAGGCCTTGATCGAAATGGGATGAATAAAAACTAGGTTAGGCATTGTAGTTCTTGGTGCAGCTTCTTTCATTGTGCATAAAATGGCCTGCATGTTCATTTGAGGGCACGGAGACTGAGTCTGAGCGCTTCTCGGGCACTTAGCGTGAATTCGTCCCCACGCAGGCTGCTACCGCGCTGCCAAAAGCAAACTGCACCTCGTGTGACAAGCTTCCAGAAAAGGATCTGGAAAGCTACAAAACAAACAAGCAAAAAATAAAATACACCTCCAAAGCACAAAACTCAGCCTACATATCCAGACTGCTTTTCTCCTTTGGTTCCTGCTCTCTTGTTCTCCTGCAGCCACGCTGTGCGAAGGTATGGGCACAATGTGCCTGCTGCTACATTTTGGGTGTGTTTAGAGCCAGCATGTTTACACAAGATATAAAAAGCGCTGGGTACAGGGGCAGGGAGAGGCAGGAGAAGGATGCTGAGGAGATGCAAAGTAAGCTTAGAGGGACTCTAGACACCTGGTGTTGGGTGCTTCTTCCCAGCACTGGGAATTTGGTCAGTCAACAGCTGCCAAAACCATAATATCAGCATTACTGAGGGACAAGGCATGCCATGAAGGGACAGAAAAGGGACTGTGAAACACTCCTTTTGGGTCTGAAGTCCCCCAGAATCTGTGGAAATCTTTTCATTGATTTCACTGACCTTTGGATTGGGACTTCCATCTGCTGAGGAGCAGCAGCATCAGCGTCAAAGTTGGAACAAAGGCTGCAAGATTGCCAATTAAGTTCAGTTGGATGCATTGCTGTGCCAGAATGGACCACACAGCTCTACCAGGACTAGCTGAGCTTCTCAAATCGGCCCATGTATTTGCCCAGGAGGTAATAGCTTAGGGATCACTAGGGACCAGAAAGGCTGATCACCATTAAAAATCCTGCACCCTGTCTGGGTATGGCAACTGGTTCTAGCTACCCTTGGTGAGTTAGGAGGTATCAGACCTTAAATCTCTTGCTTCTTATTTCCATATCTTGCATCTGGGATCTGTCTCATGTTTGTTCTCACAAGGTCAGCAGCTCTGCCTGTATTTCTGCCTGGGGAGGAGTCACAACCACCCCACACTGCTATAGTAACTTGGTCTCTGACCTGCTGCTGAGCCTGTCAAATGTCTAGATGGTGACCCAGCAGTGAAAATCCAAACAACAAACCTGCCCGCTTCCTCCGTTGTGCTCCGTTGCTGCTTCTGGTGGCTTCCCTCCTGCCCTGTGACACATGTCGGCCACGGACTGGATGTGTCACCGACCTGCTGTCTCAGCACAGGCCAGGAACAAGCCAGGAACATGTCATCTTGCAGGGCATCACAAGGTATCACATGCAGTGAGCCTTGCTCAGAGGCATCCTCCGAGCCCCAACACTGTGGCCTTACCTCGATGCCCGGTTTGGAGCAGTGATCCACGCAGGGACCGGTGGCAGGGACTGGGTGGCACCACACAGAGCACTCCTTATGGTTGGACTTGTTGATCTTAAAGGTCTTTTTCAACCTAAACAATTCTATGATTCTCTATCCCCATCAACAACTTCTGAAGTGTATGGACTCCTTGTTGTCTGCATGGAGGAACATAAGCAGAGGGAAGGGTCTGCAAGTGATTCAAAGTGACGTATTGTGGTCAAAACTGAAGAGATTTCTAGACATTTTAAGATAAGAGAGATAAAAGATCCCTGTCTTCGGAGGAGCTCACCCTGTTGTTGAAATTCACATAAGTGCTGACTGCAGAGCTTGCTAACAAGGTCGGAAGCACAGGAGCAGGCAGAGTCATTAGCGCACTGTGGGGCTTATTTTGCACTCTCACCAGCAGGTCTGAAGGCCCTTCAGCATGATTTTCCCCACTCACAGATGGGGAAACTGAGGCAGGGACAGTGGCAGTTCACAGCCACCCAGCAGGCTGGCCAGCATAAAGAGAGGGAGCAGCGGGCTGCCACACTCCAGCCTTCTGCTAGGAGATAGGGTAGCAAAACCAGTGAAGCATAATCTGCCTCTTCCTAAAGGGAAAGCACCCCCTTGGGCTTTACTCTTGTGTCTAGCACTACAGATTAAAACAGATCCTCCTTGCTCGCTGCACCCCAGGACAGAAAGGAAATATCCCCTTTCTAAAGCCATTAGCTTCAGAGTCCGCATCAATAAAATATAAAAGAGTTGCTGGCAGGAACAGCATGAGCTGCCCAGGCTTTCTGAGGCATCTGGATTACCTGCAGCCACCCAGGGAAAATCTCAAGGTGCTACCAAAACGAAATGACCCGTCGGGGTACGGTCACACACACAGCTGCAAGGAAGGGTTATTTAGAAACCGTGAGTCAGGCTGCAGGAATTCTACCATTCAGTTCTGTTGGTGTCCTTTAAAGCACTCTCTGTAAGGATATGACAGGAAGAAAATAGAGAGACGTAGATCAGAGGTAAAGTGAGTCTTTCTGAGCAGGAGAGGGTTAATCACAGGTAGCTTGGTCAGTAATGAGTGGTCTAGAGCACAGGGTCCCGAGTGCTCTTTCCCATACATTGTCAAAGCCAATGGTTCCTGTGCTCCAACGGGCCAGCTATCACTCCGAAAGGGGTTATGTACTTCCAGTGGTACTGGTAGAACATGCTGGGCTTTCCTGGGCTGCCTAGGTAACGTACCGTTCTTGCAACTCAAGCAGCAAAGGAAGTTTGTTGAAATCAAGAAGGTGGACATTTTTCAAAGGAGTTTATTTGTACAATGGCTAAGCAGCTTCCAGAACTTAGAGATAGTATTATGTCAAGAAACAGAGAAGAATTAAAAATCATAAAGCTGTTTTATTGATAAGTGCACCACCTGCAATTAGCAGAACAACTGCAATTACTAACAGGCACAAACAGCCTCCACTTCAGGATATTGCAGCCAAGCTCAGGTAGACTTGGAAAGAACATTATTTCTTTTCCTGCAGAAGTGGCTAAGACATTATAAAATTATTTTGTCCTAAAGCAGGACAGGACAAAAGATTGAAATCTTAAACATACCTACAAATCTGAACAACTCATTCACACTAGCTTAATGGAAAAATTTGAGTTGAGGAACTCTCAAAAATTATTTCTTTAATATTGATCAAAATTATGTTTATGTGCTGAAGCGCATCTTCCCTTCAGATGGTGGAGAGCTTTGATAGGACTGTACTAAATATTATGGAAAATGTGCCATGGGTTGTACTTAGCTAAAGAAAAAAAAATTATTTCAAGATATACCTTGGCGAAAGAACTCAGAAAAGGACCTCCAAACTCAACATAGACCCAAATATTTTGGATGCTTGGCGCCGATTACTTTCCTTAGCTTGAGTTGATAGGACAGGAGGAAATGGCCTAAACTTACACCAGGGGAGGTTTAGATTGGATACTAGGAAAAAAATTCTTCACCAAAAGGTTTATCAAACATTGGAACAGGCTGCCCAGGGAAGTGGTGGAATCACCATCCCTGGAGGTATTTAAAAGACGGGTAGACATGGTGCTGAGGGACATGGTTTGGTGGTGGTTTTGGCAGTATTAAGTTGATGTTTGGACCTGATGATCTTAAAGGTCCCTTCCAACCTAGACGATTCTACGATTCTATGAACGCAACAGATATCTGTTTACATCAGAGCTAGCTGTCTATACCTCATCAAGCTCTGTAGAGATAGGTCCCTCCAAAGAACAACATATCTGATCTACCTGGATCAACTGCACCCTCCAACTGTCTGTTTCTCCCCACTGATGTAAAAGGAGCTCTGCTACCTGTCCATATGCAGATGTCACATTTGTGGGTGTCTAAGGTTAGGTGGGGTGTCTGTTCTGTCCCTGTTCCTAGCACACAGTGGTTAGCTATGGTTTGTCAACCACCAGCTTAAGATCTAGAAGGTCAAACAATATATTTCAAATCAACACCTCATTTGAAATGAAATATCCAACTTTCTAATTCCGAACATATCTTAATAACCATTTGAAAATGTCCCATCCCAACCTCGTCGGAGGTTCCTGCCATCCAGCCTCTGCCCCTACCTCACTCCTTGGCCCTTCCACCCTTCTCCAGGCGTCTTCTCCTTGCTTCCCCATCCATGGGCTCCTGCAACTGTCCCTTTCCTAGCCATAACCATTACTTCAGCTCACACTCCCCATTCTGCCCTTCTTGGGCATTACCACCTCCTGCTACACAGCCCAGTGCTTGAACCCAGCTATCACTAGCCTCTCCCACTGGTGGGGTACTGGGCACACTGGGCAGCTTCTCTGACTCACTGTGTCAGTGCGTGCCTTTCTTTGTGTGGGCACTGGGCCCTGCTGCCCATCCCTTACAGGGGACCCAACTATGATACTGGAGGGCAAAACAGGACATTATAATGTGAAAGACACAAAGAAGAAACCAAGATGTATTTTTGCCACTGCCTTCCGTGGGGCAGGGCTAGGTATGTCAAATGTGAGCTGTTTTAACTCCGTTTTCTTGGAATGTTGCTTTTCAGTCAATCTTATATTCTGGCTGTGAACCTATGACAACATATCTGGAGAGAGGACCGTGGTACATGCTCCTTCAGAGCACAGCGATGCCAGGAATCCCTCAGTCCTGCAGAGTTTATTCCATTTTCCATCCGATGGGGAGAGTGCCACTTGCTCTTTTTGAGTAAAAGGTGCTCAGAGGTAAGCAAGCCTTCCCTGACAGTGTGCAAGCCTTCCTCCCTCACGCTCCCCCTCACCCCTGCCAAACTGGATGAACTGGATACCTTCCCAAGATACACCCCAACTTTTAAAGTGCCGTACTGCTGACATGGTCTAACTCACGTCTCTGTTCAGCTCCTCCGTGCACAATGACACAAACTCTCGTTGACTCCTAGGAGGATGGACATCATGCAGCAGAGCTGGAGGCAGCGGGCTTGTGCGGTCCCCACAGGAAGCCCATTCAGTCTGTCAATCATGTCCATCTTCTATACTCACAATTTCCACCAGGACCACAAGTGATCCTCTGACCACTTTGTCAGAAGATAATGGGGTCTGGAAATTACTGTAGCAGCAGGGGTGGCCCACATAATGTCAGTATGGGTTTGGTGCCCTTGACTGGGAGAAGATGGTTGGTTTCCATTCATGTAGGAACCAACCGATTCAAACTTAAATAGGGAGATTGTGGGGAGCAAAGACAAGCTGCTCCACAGCATTCACTTCTTCTCCTACCAGGGACTTTGCCCTTGTCCTTGGAGACCCACATCCACTGCACTCAAACCTCCCCAAGAACAGGACTGTAGCACCTGGATTTATGAGGCTGTGCACATGAGTCAGTCTCTGGACAGTCAAATATAAAAAAACAATTTTTGGTCCCACAGCCTCAGTATTAATTTACTCAACTGAAGTGAAAAGAAATTAGGTCATATTTTGAGGAGAATAGAATGTGTGTGTAAATAATAGCTCTCCCAATTCCATTTATTTTTTTAGCTTTCTCTATGTTTGATCTGTGATAGTCCAGCACCCAGACTGACCTTTAAAACAAACAAGTAGATATACTTTTTCACCCAACACATAATTAAATTGTGGGAGTCAGTGACATGAGATGTTGTGGCGGCCAATGGTTTAGACAAGTTCGTAGAGGACAGACCTACTGAGACCTGCTGAAAGTAATGTTCTGGATGTAACTTCCAGGCCAGGAAGATCTCAGACTGCCAACTGTGAGAATATTTATATCTTTCTTTGAACTCCTGTTACTGGCCAGATTGAGCCCAGAATGAGCTGGATGGACTTTTGCTGTAGCTGCAAAAGGCGGTTCTTCCCTCTGTGCATGGCCTCTCTGCTGTGAACATAAAGCTTTTTTCCTCCAGTGCACCTTACACTGTAGAGCCACCATTTAAGGTCAGGCATTGCTTGTTCTGAAGGGGTATTTGTTTGCTTGGGTTTTGGTTGGTTTTATTTTGAAGAGTGATGCGGTTAAATAAAAAGAGGCGCAGGCTGGACTCTTGCATTATTCATCAGAGTTAGGCAATCCCAAACAAAAGCCAGGTTGGCATTAGTGGGAGTTTCATGTGTTACTTGTTCCTCAAGGAGATCTGCTCCAACAGTGCTAATTGGTAGCCTTAACACCAGGAGTCCATGTCTCTGTCTGCAACTTTCCCAGGGTGTGACAACACGAGAGTCACTCGTGGCTGCTGCAGCCACCGTCCGGTGTGCATCCACCTCCCCTGTGGGCTCAAAGCAGGGATGCAGTACTTGCGAGGCAGCTAATCCCTGCATGGCATGAAAGCCTGTGCCAGGTTGCAAGAAAAACAAGAGGAAGGTGATATGGATGAACGAAATCTGAATAGGAAACAGGATACATTAGGTTGGATTTTCTCTTCACATATGGTAGTACACAGCAAGACCTGCAGCGACATAGAGTGGCAGGAGATAGCCCATGGAGCCAGTGGAGATGTGCTCAGCTATTCCTGCTGGCACGGTGATGTGTGATGCACCCTGGGGCTGACTCATCCTCATGCTACTTTGGTGGATCCCCTTTGCTGTCAGGGCACCAGCATCAGCACAAAACAAGGAATCACACAGCAGTGATTTCGGGAGCCAGGGAGCGGTGTTTCCACTAGAATCGGCATCTGTTTGCCATGGTCTTCGCTGTGAAGAACAAATAAGGTTATGGCATGAATTGAACTTTTAAACCCAGGCCGTTCAAGTGGGTTTGAAATTAGGACCTTCTTTACTTAATTAAAAATGAAAGGCTTTTTAGAGCATTAAGCTACCCTTTGATACAGTTAAAATTGTAAGAAGGGAGACAAGCCAGAATCTTAGCTCGGGTTTGGAGATGTAGTTGTTTCACCTCAGTGGAGCACAAGCTGTTTACAAAATTCATATTTACAATAGGAACAAAGCGCCCTCAGATAAAGCGAGAAAGCCCCGTTTACCTGTGGGGAGAACTGGTAACAGGATGCCTGGGTTAAAGTCCCTAGTTCAGCAGGGCATACCAAAATGAATTATTTTGTGCTGCTTTCTGTTGATTTAAAATGAGATGACACGGAGACAGATTAGCTAAAACCACAGACATTATAAATTGCAATTCATCCTCAAAAGCTGAAATGCTTTGATCTGTGACTCAGTTGAGGCCAAACTGAAGAGCGTTTAAAGAGGGGGAAACACGTACAAGGGGAAAAGAGCTTGGGCATAAACAACATTTTCTCAAATTACAGTAGCTGACCTGAATAAGTCTTCACCATTATTTTGATCGGAGTTTAATCATGTCCACCAGGAAAGGTGCATAGCAGCATCTGCACACGGAATTTCTCATAAAACAACACATGGCAGTCTCTAGCATGTTCATTAGCCACAAGCCTAGAAAGCATTTCTTCTTTGCTGCCCAGTTTGGAGCTTGTATTTGGTCTGGCTTTTCTGTAAGAAGTGTGGTAAGAAATTTTGGAGCTGATACATAAGCAATTGGGTTTATTTATTTTTTTTTAAATAGAAACAGAAAATCTAGGATTTGGCAGCTTTGAAAGTCAGGAAGGGTTAAAAATATGCTTAAAGTGATATACATGAGTCGGTGTGTGCTGAAGCAAGAGCAAAACTGTCCTGCTCTTTAGTGAAAAAGATTCTCTGTCTCCTTCTCCCTCCCTTTGGAAAGGTTTCTGCTCCAGCCAGCGCTCCCCACTCTACCCGGCAGGTTGTGGGGCAAAAACATGGCTGATTTTTTCAGCAACGTGATCTTCTCTTACTGCTCTTCATGCAGTCTGGCAGTCTTTTGCAGTTTCTGCATCCAGCTCTGGGGCCCCCAACATAAGAAGGACATGGACCTGTTGGAGCAGATCCAGAGGAGGGCCATGAAAATGATCAGAGGGCTGGAGCACCTCTCCTATGAAGACAGGCTGAGAGAGTTGGAGTTGTTCAGCCTGGAGAAGAGAAGGCTCTGGGGAGACCTTATAGCAGCCTTTCAGTACCTAAAGCGGGCCTACAGGAAAGATGGGGAGTGACTCTTTATCAGGGAGTGTAGCGATAGGACGAGAGGTAATGGTTTTATACTGAAAGAAGGGAGATTTAAATGAGATATTAGGAAGAAATTCTTTTGCCTGAGGCTGGTGAGGCACTGGCACAGGTTGCCCAGAGAAGCTGTGGAGGCCCCATCCCTGGAGGTGTTCAAGGCCAGGCTGGATGGGGCTTTGAGCAACCTGGTCTGGTGGGAGGTGTCCCTGCCCATGGCAGGGGGCTTGGAACTAGATGATCTTTAAGGTCCGTTCCAACCCAAACCATTTTATAATTCTATGATTTATTTTTTAAAATAATGTTTTATTTTCACCTTGTGAGCAGACCTCCTTTGTGCTCCCGATTACCTTGACAAGTGTTTCACAATTCCTGCTTTTGCCAGTGTGAAAGGTCGAGTCACAGGGGGGAAGGTTTCCAGCTAGGGACCAAGCCTGGCGACCCACACAAGCCAGGCTGAAGCACAGAGGTGTCCTCCAGGCAGCTGGAAGTGCCCCCAGGCAGCAGCTCAGGCACTGGAGCAGGGGCCGTGCTGGAGGACAGCCCCCATCCTTCCCATCTGCCTGAGAAAGCCGGCTCAGGGCCCTGTTGCATCCCAGCATCGGAGGGCATCCAACGAGGGCATCCATCTGGAGCATGGCAGGGAAGAGCTAACAGATTTGTTTTGCTGGGAGTTTGGCACAGGTATTTTAAAGCCAGAGGATTTTCCTACTTCCCAGTGTGTAAACAAAATACATCTCTAGTCCTTCTCCCGTTGGCCATGTTACTGCCTAGCAAGCATTAGCACAGCCATGTGAAGAACCCCTTCAGTTCCATCAGTGCTCCTCTTTCTTTTATTGGAGGTGCGGTCATACCTGTATTTGTTTGTGCTGCTTTTAAGAGGCTTACCAGCACAGTGTTGTAAACACTGCCTTTCATCCCAAGAAACGTCCTTCCAGAGGAGAACAGAGCCCTGGACTTGCTGGGGTTATCCTACGCTGGAGGCAGGAGGCTTTTGGCTGATATTGGGTCATCCAATGGTCTAGTCCCGTGTCTGCCATAGCACTGACTGATGTGCCGTAAATCACTTGGTTGTTCTGCCTCAGCGTCCCTTTGGCAAAAAATCAGCAGTCATATATCCCAGGATAATTAAACTGCTTAATGAGATAGCAGCCCTTGTCTTGCTCTTCTTTTTTTAATTGCTCCTACTGAAGACAGACCTGTCTCCAGAGTAGGATGAGCAGGACTTAATGCAGTATTTGCACAGACCTCTGGTATGAAACACTGCTAGGAAAGTGTTTGGGTGGGAGAGTCAAGACGACTTAGCTTCAAAAAGGCTCAATTTGGAGAGGTCGATAATCTAAATTTAGATATTGATTCAGCATATTGCCGAACCAAATGCTGCTCTTTTGTGTGCAACTCCACTCTTACTACTCATGTGCTTAAAATTAAGCATACGCTTAAACACTTTGCCAGATGATGTCTTCCGAGCTCCATTAGCGCTGTATATTTTTGCTCTAAATTCACTGTAATTGTTTCTCATTGAATACATGCTCACTGAGTAAGATATAAAAAGAGCATGGGAACAAAGGGGCCCTCAATCTGAGACTTTGATCCACATATTCAAATACATAATGACTGCTTTGATTTATGGATTTATAATTCTATTGAGGCATTCCGGAGATTACCCAAAACATTCCAGCTCCAGTCGATGCTGGAGGGTGTTACCAGAGCCTCTGCCTGGAATTAGAGGGATAAAATTTAGTTGCATGTTTGCTGCTGAGATTACATCACAGATTGCAGGATAAGAGCAAGCTGCATGGCAATGCACTCGCTTTGGTGCTAATTGCAAAGGCTTTTTTTCCCCCTGTGACCTAAGAAAAGCATCTGAAAGTACAGACTCTCTTCTACCCGCAGTATATAGAGTTTTGGCAGTATAACAAGACAGCAGACTACATAGTGGGTGTGTTGAAAGAAGGAGCAGATGGTAGATCGCTAGCACAAGGATTTAGCAATGCATTTAGAAAACAGATTATTTTGGAAGATGAGAAATTATGAAGTATGATTAGCCCCCTTCCCTGTACTCCCACTCCCCTCCCCAAACACATCCCCACAAAATGTTAGTTTGGCCGTGCACCATAGGAATGACTCAGCTCCGATACTCAGTAAGACTTTTGCAAGAATTCAAATAGGTGACAGCTGTGAAGAAAATATGTCCTGCTTTCCATTTGCATCAATACCCATTCGAATTTTTCAATTCATTTCACCTTACACAGCAGACCCTCTCTGTTGCTAACAGAGGGTCACTAGTAAATGGACCTGGCCTGCAAGACGGACCATTCCCAGGTGAGGGGGACTCATCACCCAGCTCAGGACCTGCTCTTGCTGTTGTCTGCTCCCCACCTACCACCGCTTTGTGTTTCTCAGTCCGTGGGAACTCAGATCTAGGATGAGGACTTCCCTCCATACCTCCCTGACTGTAAAATTTCCTTTCTCCCATTCATTACCTGTTGGTTATGTTGACAGATTTCGGTGTGGGACTGAGTGTGATGGTTCAGCTGTGTGAGCAAGCAGGAAGAGTTAGATGCCATTAAGTGGTGAATCTCTTAATGTGATCCACATAGTCTGGCTTCTGGGAGAGAACGAGCAACATCAGAAATGGGGGCGGCCTGTACTGGTAGACACTCGGGAGCCTTCCAGTTAGTTACATAAGGAGTCCTCCCTTCCTTTAAAGGCAGTCTTATCACGGGGAGAGGATAGACGAAGAGCTTTGTACTGTGAATGGGTGACACCCCTGGCAATATAAGAAGAAACAGTTTGAGGTTTCTGCCCACTGCTGGGACTGTGGAAGCGGGACTCGGGGGTTAGCCGGAGACCAGCCTGGGGAGTGGCTGTGTTAACATTTCCCTCCACTTGGCCATAGTGACAAAAGGGGATCTAAGAAGGACATAAGAGAGGCTGTAGAATAATAACTGGAAAGCCCTTTGGTGTGAGACAAGAACCAGGAGCTGGGCAGGAAATACAAGTGCGTTCCTGGTGTGGTGCTGGGAGATCGCTCTTGTTACCCACTTCTCTGCTTGACAGCTGCATCTCCTCAGTGGCTGCCGTCATCGGTGCAGTAACAGGGACCCAATATGAACATCAGCAGGGGAGTCTGGTGTCTTCAGTCCTGGTGGCATCTTGAAATTAGCTAATGGCACACCACAGAGACAATACAGATCCTGGACAAGAGTTTAATTTTGGTCCTTTCCAGTTCATCCTCTCAGGATCTCAAATTCTTGGGACGAAAGGGTAAGATTCACTTAGAAAGCTAGTTCCCTTTGGAGGTTTCAGTTCATGTCGTCCTAAATAAGAGATCTAAAATAAATCAGGTGCAGTGCATTCTGAAGGTGCCTGTTTCTTCCAACAATTACATAAAGAGCCAAGAGTAAATAGCTTAGATATAGATTATTACTCTGTAAACATTTAAGTTGGGTGAGATAAATGCCACCCAAAGATGCTGGTTAACTACAAGAAATGTTCTGTTGGTAGAAAAATCAGCCACCTGCAATCCAAGAAATAAATTTAGTGTGTTATCTGTGCATGAGAATAATACTGAACACAGCTGTCACTCAGCAGTACACCATGACTTAAGGCCATTAGGGAGAGGAGGACGCTGCACTGATCGCTGAGAGGAGATTCTCTTTGGAGATGAAAATGTCTACTTCAGCATGAAACGACACTGGGTTTAGTGTGTCACTTCCCCTGGTGCACCATCAGATCAGTTCATATCACTTCACAACTTAAATGAATTCTTCAGTGCAGTGACATTGGACCTGGTCACTCCTGGTAGTGTCAGTCTGCCTGGAGATGATGGAACTGAGGAGGCAGCTGGGAATTTTCTGGTCATCAAAGCAGCTATGTCTCAGTGATTACTAGCAGCTGAGTGTTCGGATCTCATTTTTGAGTTGGGAGTGGAGTATAGGAAACTAGATCTTACTTCATGCATCAACCACTACCTCAGCATTTCAGAGAGGAGGCACATCCCTCCAGAAACCACCTGTTTTCCATTCATGCTAAGGCTGTGTCCTTTTCGCTATCCAGAATCCCAGCAGAGGTTTATTCTGGTTTTAGATAGACTGGTAAGTCTGGATGGTCTTGATCTCACAGCAAAGCCAGATGCCTATAATAAGGAAGGAATTGCTTTTTTGTGGATAAGGCTGACCTGGTGGCAGAACAAACTCACAAGGTAACACAGCCCTCATCTTCTCTTGTCGCGCATGGACTATAGGTACTCTGTAGATGTGGGAAGAACAGAATTTATCTTGTATCTGTGTCATCTGTGGTGGATGAAAGCTGGTGGAGAACTATCAAGTCCTTGACTTAGAGGTAGTCAACACTGCTTTTGAAGAAGGCAGACTGATTTTGCTTTGAAGGGATCAATAAAGTGTTTTTTGCTCAAGAAGTCATTGCTGAATATTGGTAATCCTGGTTACTCTCAGCTACAGCATTTTCACTTGGGATCAGATTGTGGAGAGGCAGCTCTCACAGGAGCCAAGTGCCTTTGCTCTCCTTCACCCTCTTCAGTCTCACTATGGCCCTGTCTAAAATGTAGAGTTGGCTTAGAAACCTCCTTTTGGAGACTTGTGATCACCAGGGACATACTGCCATTGGGCTGACTGCTGGTTTCAAATTTTCCAAATGAGCTTTTCCCCTCCCACTCCCACCCCCACCCCACGGCCCCCCTGAAAATGCTGATCTGACACAAAGAAAACATACTTTGGGAATGGGATGATTTTGACAGTACTCTGACAGAAACTGGGCAAGTTTCCAGCGCAGCCCCACTTGCCAGGTGGGTTTCCAAACCCTCCTCGTTTCTTGTCAGCTCATGCACAGCACCCCTGGCAGGCTGCCCTGCTGAATCCCAGGCACAAGGCTCGTGGGTACAGCAAGTTCCCAGAGCTTCCCGCTACTGCATCAAAAGAGCCCAGCCAAGGTGACCGATCTCAGGGCTGCAATGCTAAGAAAGCCATCCTCCCTTGGTCTTCTCTCTGGGAGTCCTGGGAATGCTTGTAAATGGTTGACACACAAAATACCGTCTTAAATTTTTCTCAGATGACTTTTGGAACTTTGCCATTTCAAAGTTTTATTTGCTTTTGGAGTAAACTTCTTTCTTTTTTGTCCCATCTGTGGAACTGGGCATGGAAAAATATGTAGATCCATCTGTTCGAATTACCAATTACCTCTGACTCCACCAACAGGGAGGTGGTGCTGCACTGCTTGCAAATGCTTCTGGGAGCAGACGTGACCTCTCCTCAGCAGCTTCATTCTTTCTCCCTGGGAGATCTCCACAAATGGTCCCGTTCCCCACACATCCTCCCCAAGGGCTCTCAACTGTGGGGCACCACAAGGTGTTAATCCTGTTAACCTTCCTTGTTCCTTGTGGCCATGGGGAAAGGCTATTCAGTAAGATGCAGCTCTCTCTTCTTTTTATCAGGTCTACAATGGTCAGAGGCATGTCGCTGTTTCCTCTGGGCTGGAGGACACAGGTCAGCCTCTACATGAGACTGGTGCACCACCAAGGACAACCCAAAGGGAACCCCACACATGTGAGATGAGTGTGATTATGGCAGCCTGGAGACCTGGTAAAAGCCACACCAGCTCTTTTGACTACAGGAATATACGTGCCTTTAATTCAGAGAAAATCTGCAATTCAGAATTTATTTTAGACTCCCGGCTTACTCCTTGCTGGTTTGATTACAGCAGTGACACAGCCAGCTTTGCAGTGCCTAGGTCTGCCCAGTGGGCTGTGAAAAGGGGCAGTCCACCTTTTCCATCCTTTTCTCACCTGGCGATCAGGTGGCTGCATTGCCCCAGTGCATTCGGTGGATGCTGCTGTCAGAGCCCTGCGAGAGCCTGGCTCTGCTGCCCGGCAGCGTCCCGCTAACTGAGCACGTGAAACCCGCTGGTTCCCAAGGGCAATTTGAGAAAACCCAAATGAAAAGAAAAAAAAAATAAAAATCAAATCTGTTGTGTCTTAAGCCAGTCTGAGGTTTTTGTGTTGAGGGAGGGGTGGTTCTTGGGGATTTCATATGCTGCCAAGCACGGCCAGAGAGCAGCCCGGAGCCCCTCACTGGGACAAGGCTGGGCTGGCAGCTGATCGAAAGCACTTGGTTCACTCTTTAAAGAAAGACTTGAAAGACTCCACCATGGGGGAAGAAAAACACAAGAGCAGTGCTATGAGGAGCTGGCTGAAGGCACAGAGACAGGCTGCAAGCTGGGCTTTAGCAGCTGAAGCCTATTAAAAGGACAGATCAATCAATAGCCCTTTAAATGGGAGGGAAAGATCAATCTTTACTCTTTCCCTGTGAGGTTTACTGCTATCTCTGCCCTCCTGTATTCACTTCTCATAGCCAGGCAAATTTGGAAGAGCTGGACTGTGGGAGGCTGGATTTGGCCCAGAAAGCTTGCACTGGAGCAACATCCAGCTGGGCTGTGCCAGCTGTGGTAGCAGTCGCGACTCCATCCCAGTCCGGCCAGCTGGTATTCACCTGCCCCTCACACAGGACTTGGGGCTGTGCAACGGCCACGTTGCTCCGACTAGGGAGGCGGGAAGTTAGCGACAGTCATACTGGTAAAAAGTCATACTGTTAAACAACAGGGTCAGGTACAACACCTGGGTTCGATCAGACCCAAGTGAGAGAGAGACATCCTTCTGACGTAACACTGGCCGAGGAGGTCACTCGCCTGTTTCCCACAGTGAGCAATGCTGGAAGCTTCACAAGATGGGTCCAGAACCACTTCAGTAAGCAGATGTGGCCTCTCCAAATTGGAGATTAGCTTCAACCCTGCTGTGTTGCTTCAGAAATGTTCCTATCAGCATTTTGCAAGGATCCTGTACTTGTCCACAGGCAAGCAGAAAGCCTGTGAGTCTCAAGAGACTGGCCTTCAGCAGTGGGCCATCCTCTGCCTATTCAATTCAGAAAGCTCCAAAAGCACAGGCCAGTGTGCCCGCCTGCTCGCACAGCCCCCACAGAAACGTGCAGTGCAGTGCTCTAGACATGATTTTTGTTCGGAGTCATGAAAATAGTCCACCCAGTCAGACAGGCACAGCTTTGTATTGTTAGGAGCTGGTTCCACTGGGGAATTTTTGAATTCAGATTGCCCAACTCTAGCTCGGCAGGGCTGGGTGCCAAGGTATTTGGGCACAAAATGGTCAAGTGAGGTTTCATTCTTTTTTTGTAGGCAGACAATATTTTTATGCCCCGTCATGGCTGGGCAATCAAAACAGCAATTAGGTTGCATCAGCAGATGTGCTTGCTTTTAGTGACTGTCGGTCCCAACAGCGCACAAGCTATATTCTGTTTGGTACAAAGATCTTTTCATTTCCAAATATAACTTGGACCTTTAAAGTGCTTCGTCAACCATCTGAAAAGCTGAACAGGGGTGGCATTCGCTTTTAGCGCTCTCAGCCCAGAAAACTGCAGATGTTTATCTTTAGCACTCCTGTGAGGTGAGCAGAAAATGGAGACCTTGCATCTGCTCAGCTGAGGCAGGCAGAGCACAGCCTGTGTCATCGTTCGCAGTCCTGGATAGGAACAACAGAGCAGATTTTGTTTTCACATCAGCACAAAACCAGCCCAGCTCCCCAGGTCTGCGAGACCACTGGGAGCCATGGCCAGCACAGCTCCACGTTGATACTCTCTGCCCTGGTACGGCCTGGCCCAAAGTTAAGAGCTATCCCGAGAGTCACGTAACGTCCCTCTGTGATCGGGAACAATGACGGTGCTGCAGGAGGAGTAATCAGCCATGAGGCCCTGAGGTCAACAGAGAGAAATGGTGACCCACGTGGTCCTGAGCGTCTTAAACAGAAGAGACAAACCATCTGCTGAGGGCTCCTGACGAGCAACTAAAATGTGGCACTTCACTTTTAGACGACCAAAGCCAGGCGACGTGAATCCTACCCTCTACCTATACAGAGCATCTGCGCCCATAGTTTCCCAGACATCCTGCATTCCCAAATCCATTAAGCAGCAACAAAACTTGCCGATGGAAAGTCAGGTCTCAGCCATGCCTCAAGCTTCACAGGAATTTTTTGCAGGTTGGAACAACTAGAGGATTAGCTACAATAATACACATGAATTTCACTCAAATTAGGCAAGATGCAGCAAGGTAGAGATCTAGGAGAGAGATTTGTCTCCCACCATCTCAGGTCATCGTAGGCACAATCACGTGCCCATCTTGGCACCAAGGGAGGGCAGGAACAGCCACCCAGCGGCATGGGCACCTTGGGTTACAGCACACCACCCTGGAAAGACGCTGCAAGGAGACAGTGCAGGGAAAGGCCAGGGTTTGAAAGGCACGTAAGAAAATGGGACTCCATTTTCATTTGAAAATCTTTGGTATTAATAGATTATGAATAGAGTTTAGCAGGCTATTACACACAGCAAGAACACAACCTGGTCATCTTCAGGTTGTCTCCAGGCTGCCTGCAAGGAAAAGCGTTTCAGCTCTCCATGTTAGGTGGGTTTGTTTTATTTTACAGACTACCGCTTCTAATAATGTTTGGAGTTAAGATAAACTCCTTATTTTTCTATATTGCTCTTACTTCTGTTATACTCACTTTGCTCTTCCCCCCCC
>VZSZ01007407.1:474705-491504 GCA_013398815.1 Ibidorhyncha struthersii
CCCCCCCAACCCTTCAGTCTGCATGTGAGGATGATCAGCTTGTAGGAAGTAAATAATTTACTGGACGCTACTGGAACTGACTCAAAAATTAATTCCACATCTAGGGTCTGAATCAAAGCAAGTGAAGGTCACCTGAAAGTTTTTTACTGACTTCAGAAGAATGCAAGATATTTTGTGCATGTAAGAAAAAAAGAAAAAAGAAAAAAAAGAGAAGAGAAGAGAAGCAAATTCTCAGCCTTCCAGCTTTGGCTCTGGCCCATTAGTTAGTCACCATGTGTTGCAGTGGCCGAAGCACCAGCTTCATGGTGAACGTGGGATGAGCTGGAGAAAGGGTTCATGAGTGCTGAGCAGGCAGGGACTTCTCCACTTAAAATTATGAGGGCCCTGAGCTAGGGCTGATGGAGTGGCTGTGATGGATGAGCCCGGCACTGAGAGCCAAGGGGTTCCCTGGGGCTTTCTTGCCAATGTGTCCCTTGCGGGCAGATTTCATGAGATGCAATTTAAAAGATATCAAGCTCTTTCCTAACTTCATTTGTCTATATAAATAACTACTGCAGTTGACAAAGGGCTGTTCCGGGATCACGAAAGGGATGGGAACTAGTACTCAGAGCTGGAAACAGGAGGACAGACTTAAGACAGGAGTGCTTTTTCCAGGT
This sequence comes from Ibidorhyncha struthersii, assembly GCA_013398815.1. Lineage (NCBI taxonomy): Eukaryota > Metazoa > Chordata > Aves > Charadriiformes > Charadriidae > Ibidorhyncha > Ibidorhyncha struthersii. The sequence goes on from VZSZ01007407.1 coordinate 475,362, forward strand.
GAGCTGTCTGGGCCATCCTTTAAAGCCTCTGCAGCACCCTGAATCCTCATCACCTCCTGCAGGGCTGGGGCAGTCAGGCTGGGCACGGAGTGTCAGCTGAGGATCTTCCACTCATCACACTGATGGAGGATTTCAGTTGTACAGCCTCCTTTTGATACACAGGGGTTTGGGATGCATTGCTACTCATCCCATGTTACTGTGCTATTTATGTCTGTTAAAACCTCTACCAATCACCTCCGCTTTACCAGCCTAAGAAAGGTCCTCACTGAAGCACGGCCACCAAGGCTCAGGGCATTAAGTGGTTACCAAAACAGTCTCCACTGTGTTGTGGTTCTTGATTTCTCCTGCCTATACCAAGAGAAGACTCTCACCAACACCAAGACTTGGTTTGTCTTCTTGCCCTGGACCCATAGCTAGAGAGTGGCTACCAGTGGTGGCCTCAAGTTTCTATGTTTATTGAGCTAAAGCCTTAGGGGCTGGTCTGCCCAAGAGCTCTGGGAAGACTCAACCATTTCTCTCATGGTGTACAGAGTTGGGCATCGGGAAGTGGCCATGGAACAACCCAGGACCACAGGGTGTCCCTGGACCGTGCTGACTGCAGTGCTAGGGAGGGCATGGCTGCATGCACGGGACACATCTACAGCGTTAGCAGGGACACTCGCACCTAGGCTAACGGAGGAACCCAAAGGTCAGGATCAGACACAAGTAAAACCTGAAATACCGACATACCATAAGGCTTAGACTCACCCTATATCACCCACAATTACAGGAATTTCCAGTGATGCTTCAGATGTCAAATGGGCTGATTTACCCTTTGGAACGATCCATCCCTCCCAGCTCACTGCAAAGGGAATCCGGCATATCTGTGGTCCTAACTTAAACACCTCGGCCCTGCACATGACTTAGGTGAGCTCAACAATGCCCAAGAGTTGTTCATGAAAGTGCGCAAAACACGCACTGAACTCCTGGGAGGAAAATGTTTGTTCATTCCTTGATCCCTTATCTGGCGCGCTGTAAATGCTGAAATAGGCCAAGGAATTTGGCTCAAGAACAGTGATGGACTAGGAATGGAGGTTAGCTCTGTGTGCCAAACAGGGGCTCTTAATGCAGTGGCATTTTGAAACAGGTGGCAAAAGGAGGGTATGAACCACAAAGGACGATGCAGTTTGCTTTTGAAAGAAAGACTGAGCCTTCTTTTTTTAAATATAAATTCCATTTTGAAGTTTCCTAAGCATCTTTTCTTTTTTCCTACCTCATTCTTACGTGATGGACAAGGGTAAGCAGGGAAGCTACGGCACTCTCTACTTTGTGAGTCCATTTATGTCCCTCACTACCCTCTATGCTTCAGCAACTACAGCAGAAGTGACCTGATGCCTGCCAGGGTAGTCCGTAGCAAAGTGCTGCCTGTTGCATATATTCAAGGAAAGCAGCCATTTGAACATCCTATTCCTTTGAGGATTTTTCAAATAAGGTTTATATCCAAGGACCTGCTTTATTTGCAACAACTGGGCAGAAACGTAACTAAGAAGGACGTCTCATAACAGTGGCTGTTATGGAAGTACTATTAGTCAAAATCTCGAGCTCGCTTGTTCGATACCATCCCTTTAAATGATGATTATGCAGTATCACCGGGATGTACTGCACAATGCCTTTAGCTAAAGAGCATCTCTGCTGGCAATTGATTTTTTCTGCTGATGTGGGAGAGCTCACAGTACAACCTAAGTAAGAGTTCAGTCAAATCAAATGGTTTCTGGAGCACACCCCTGTAGAAAGACAGATTCAAAAGTTCAGTTCTCAGCTGTGCCCGTGACCTGCGCCGTGACCTGTACCATGTCACTTCATCTTCCCCTGCCTCCGTTTCTGCTCCAACCTTTCCGCATTTATCTCCGTGGCTTGTGAGCTGGGCAGATGAGTTTCATTGTGTTTGTACAATACATACTAAACCAGAGCTGTCAGCCTGATTTGTGCCTCTTGGCACTGCCAATGTTACCAGTTTTTTGGGGATTTACTGCAAGTCTGCGTGTTCGTGGCTCTCATGAAGTCTCCTTTCCCGGGACGATTCATTGAAGTAGTTCTTTGTTTAAAAGGGAAGTACATTTTTAGGCAAGCTGGAAAAGGCCAGCACTAGAGGTTCATACTTGAGAATGGAAATAACACAGAGGTGAAGTGGTGTTATTTTGGGTGTGCTAATCATTATTTTTAACACTTGGTGTTAGCAGTGTGGCAGTAACACAGAAAGAGCACAAATGACATACCCACAATAGTAAAATTAGTAGAGAGTCAAAATGCTCCTGTTGCAAAGACACTAGACAAGCAAACATCTAATTAGCATGTTTTAACAGCATGGAAACCCAGTTAATTTACCAGGGGTTGCATAATGTGTCTGCATATTCTATTTACAAAGGAAGATGCTGCCATTCAAAGGCTGTGGAGTTGTCAGTGGGGGTTTTCCACCCTGTTTACCAGACCAGCCCCACGCTCCTCTACACTCTGCTGCACACGATGCCGGCAGCCCGGCACTCCTCCCCTCCTCCAAACAGCGCTGCAGAGCCAAAATCTGTCTGCTCCCTACGTGCTGCGCAGGGCAGCCCTCCAGGGAGTAAGAAAAGGGGCTGGCAAGGAGGAAACCCGGACTTTCTGTTTTTCTGTTGTTGATTCTATGGCTGGCTCGTTATGGCGTGTGATGGCCTGCTAGCCCGCCTCTAAAATGGGGATAATGAGTCATTATCCTGCCAGTAACAATGCATATCTTTATTTAATTCTCCTCCCGGCACGCTGGGTGCCAGCAGGTGATGGAGATGGCCCAGGTCGGGTGACAGGGAGTGACTGCCAAGCAGCTGGGGTGTACGTACCCCACGCCAGCTAGGTGACAGCACCCAAATGCCACCTCACCCATGGGCCTTCTGGGGAGGTGTTGGGGAGGGGATCACCGCCCTGGGTAGCTGGGCACAGTGCAGTGCTCTGGGGAGAGGTGGGAAGCCCGGGGCAGGGCTGCAGTCCGCAGCCAGATGCCTCCCATTGCATTCACTTCCATGAATAAAATACAAAAGCAGGTTTATCGCATTGGCCCTCCCAAGGTGGGAGGCAAAATGACTTGCCCCAAGGTCACCCTGGGAGCCTGCGGCAAAGTCCAGCCTGCAGCCAGATTTGTGATGGGACAGAGAGGAGATGAGACCCTCCTCCGATCTCACCCACCTGCACAGGACGCCCTGAGACTGCAGGGGGAAAAGCTTGTTGTTACCTTACAAACGATTTAATAAATTCACCCTTGAGGTAAGCAAGTCAAATTGCTCACTTCGGTAGTTTTACGCTCGGATCCATCCCACCTTGGTAGTTTATGAATTTCCCAGTTTATCTGGTGCTGGGGGGGGGGCACACAGCACACACGCCCGTGGCAGCCGCCGCTGCGCCGAGCTGAGCTCCGCTGAGGGTACCTGCGCGGTCCCGGCGCTGCCTGTATCTTGGCATCAGATCTTGCTGTGCTGGTGTGCCGCGGACAAACCATTACATGCAATAACAAGTAAAGCGCTGCTTGAACCTTAGCACAAAGAAGCAAAAAACCAAAACAATAAATGCATTTTCCACAAGGGCAGAGACAGCAGCCTTTGAATAGGAACTGCTGGATCGGCTTATGACTCAGCTGGCTGCTCGCAGAGCACTTCAGCACATGCTCAACTTGGGACGGCAGCTGAGGCTCTGGTGGCTTTGTTGAATTCAAAGCAAAACGCAGGCGGAGATGCATGGTAAAGGCTGTAGGACACGGTCAAGGTCTGCAGCACCGGTAGAGCAGGGGGGATGCGTTGCCTACATACTCACCCTCCGAGTGATGGGGTCACCTCATTGCAGACAGCCCCTCAGGAGCAGCCCCAGTGCGAAATGGCGGCCTAACGGCAGCCCGTGGTGTGCATGGGGCTCGGCATGGCGTGGGGTGCAACATGCAGGGCTTGCAGGATGCGTTTCACCGCCAGGGTCAGGCCCTGCTTGTTGGAGTGGGAGGAGGGAACCAGCCCAGGCGCCAAAATGTCTGTGACTCTGCTTAGATCATACTTATAATGTTTTTCTGCATACGGATCTACGTAAATAAAAAGAAACCATTCATCTCAGCTGGGAGGACCGGCAGCCTTTGGAGTCACCCTGTCCACTGATATCCAGCCACCTTATTTTTTGCCCGCTCTTTGATTGCTGCCCTCCTCCCCCCGTCAGCACCGTTCCCAGGGCATCGTCTTCATGAAATGGCCTTTTGTTCATAGGTGCCCGAAGCCGACGTGCCTCTTTGACTGGCTGCTTCGTTTCACGCCGACACCCTTAACTGCTGGTTTCATCTTCCTGGTAGCGATTGTCTCAGATGAAGTTTCAGTATCACTATTTCTCATCTGCGGCTTGAGAGTCCCATTTTCGCCAGCCAGAAGCCAAAACCCTTGCACTTGCCTGACCTCTGCAATTACTGGCGGGACTCTTGCTCCATGGTGCTGCAGCCTCTGGCCATGGGGAAACTTTGGAGCAGGGGCCATACCGATAAGCCACAGGAGACCTAGAAACGGCACAGAGTTTGTTTAAAGTGTCTGGCTCTTGCTGCAGTCTCATTCAAATTCACTGCTGCGACCTCACTTGCTGTGAAGTACGGTTTTGATTGCAGTGTCATTTGAATACTGCCTGTGATGGCAGAGAGCCTGTCCTCACCTCTGGAGGGTCTACTTGTTTTCTACTTTTTTGCTTCTTCATCTAAGAGAGAAGTCACTAGCCACTCTAGACTGCAAGTCTCCCACGGATCTTCAAGGGCAAGAGGTATAACAGAAGTGCAAAGGAAAGCATTAAACTACTCGGGGATTTCTCACCTCCAATGCATATTTATGCAAGAGCTTATGCAAGTCTCCTGGTGCTGCTCAGGATGCACGCCACCTTCGGTTTTCAGTATACCATGAACATCCATCTCACTTCAGCCAGCAGCTTTTAATAGCTCTTCAGCAAACCCCACACATTTGCCAATGCCTTCAGCGGTGTAAGGAGCCTGCAGCATGCATTTCTACCATCCTCTGAAAAGGTGAAGAGCAAAGCATGTTAATACTTCCGCAGCAGATTGAGCGGAAAAACGGCAAGCCCACCACACGTCCATAATGCTGTTGCACAGAGTAAGTCCGTTTTTTATTTCAGCTGTCACGTTTCAGCTGCAGCGCATGGGATTCTGAGCTGGAAACCCCCATCACACCATTGAGGCGCCGTGGGTGTGTTCTGGTCCAAATGTGAACTTTGCAGATCAGTAAAGTACCCAAAAGCCGGTGTCCAGGTGCAGTGCCCGTGGGAAGCCAGGCATCAGAATAGATTACCTTATCTCCAAGCCCCCTGGAAATTTTGCAGCAATTGGGGAAGATATTTAAGATAAGTCAGAGGCCCAGGACCTGCCTGCCTTCCTATGGGCTCTTCTCAGGCAGCTCCTTGTCCTCCTGGGAAAGGCTGCCTGATGGCACAGAGGCACCATGCAATGGGCTGGAAGCCCATGTGGCTGCTCATCATCTCTGCTCGGGGGCTGGGAGCGGGACAACCTTTCAGCCCCGTGCTGGGAAAGCTAACTGGCTCTGCTCACGGACCAGCTCCAGCACACGACTGTCCTGCGTGTCAGTACAAGCTCTAGGAAACACCAGCTTGGAGGTCCGGGCGCCATGCTCCAGCACAGGCTATGGCCATGCTTTGGTTTACCCAAGGCAAGAAGCATTCTCCTCTTCTGATGACATACCAGCTTTCAGGGATGGATGCAACCGTGGTGCTGGAGGGGAGGGAAAATCCGCCGCTCAGCTTTTTCCCTGCGCTAACCAGTGGCAGCTAATTAGATGGCTAATGTCCCACCAGGCCTCGTAGCTCTCCTAGGAAACCCTGCCTTGGCTAACCACTTTAGCATGAACTGCAGGCAAGTGTTGATAGCAGCAGAAAATGAGGTCATACTAAAGCGTCTCTTGGTGGGAAGAATAAAATTTATTTCCATCCGTCACTCGGATAACTTCAGATATACTGTGCATGATCTTTTGAGCTCTTCCCATTGATGCCATTATCAAGAGCCCAGCAGCCACATCAGCTTTGTCTTCAGTTTGAGTATTTTCCTGTTTTACTTTCTCTGCAGCTTATCAAGCGTAGACACTGTTCTTTGATAACTCCACAGATGACTACTCTTTCTGGACTTTTATTTTCACCATTCAGCACCTTGCATGAGTACTCAGATCTCCACGTACTTCAGGAAGCCCTGAAAAAGAATATCAAGAGGTATTGGATTCTCCAGTGTCTCATATTGTCCGTAATAACTACATAAAGCTTTAACACCTCCAAAGCAATACCAGGTGTGAGAAAGAATCCAGTTTGACAGAACTGCAATTTCTGGCTGCTTTTCATGACGAAGCTGGATGCCAGCGAGCGTCGTGTCTCTAGAGAATAACTCAGGTTACAGAAGACACAAGAAGTCAGTGGCAGCCCTAGAAGACAGCTGTCCCAGCTCCCAGCACCTCGTTTTAAGAGTGAGGCTCAGCACACAGAGGCAGTGGAGACCAGGGCTTGGCTACCAGGCAGCTTGGGAAGATGACGGTAGTTTTAGCACTGAGGAGTTTCACTGCTGCCGAGATGCCCACCCAGGGCAGGTGCCTGCACAGCAGCCGACCAGCACCCCCTTCTCATTTCTGAATAATCTCTCACGTCCATCATTCCAGTGGGCAAAAGGAAAACATGCTGCAGAAAGGGCATGCCTCAGGTGGTTTTTTTTTTTACCAGACGCTAACTATTTTGTCCGGTATTTTTCAGATGTCAGCTTCTCTGCTTTGGGGCAGATAGCTACAGGTCTGCAAACCGGAAGACGTGATTTATTTGCTTGTGCCCCTCTCTCCCACCCACAGCCAAACAAGTTGGCGACGCTTTAACAGCAGCTGCACGTGGCAGCTCAGAACACAACCGACGAAATTACCTGGCACCGTCGCAAGTTGTTCACCACACTGACAAACAGTTACCAGTCACTTTCTTCTGCCTCCCCGAGCTTAGTCATATTACAGACACCGCTTATAAACCACATCCTTCTGTTGCAGTATGACTTGTCCCCACCGCTTATGACATGTTTTCTGATTAAATGCATGCATGCCATATTTTATCGTGGGGAGAAGTCGCTGCAGAGGTTGGGAGGATCCCCAGTCTGCACAGAGGATGCTTTGCCCACCGGCTGCAGGAGCTTACTCGAGGCACCAGGACCCCCTTTGCCTTTAACCAAGAGCGACCCTCATCCCATGGTGCGCTTCTCGGCACTCTTTCTCCAGCGCTTTCAGCTGACACATTACTTGCGCGGTAGCATATCACTGCTACGTTACTCAAGGGGAATCTAACGATCCTGCTAGGGAAGTAAGGGAAGAAATTCACTTCTCATAAACTGAGTAGGAAGAGGCAAATTCTCTGCCTACCAACAGGAACGTGCCTATGAATAGCCCCTGTGTAAACACCGATCACATATTGCAGAGTGACATCGAGCATGGTTACCGCCAGCCATCTCTTCCTGAAATTCAATAGACATTGATATTTATATCCAGCCTTTGAGGTTTAGCATGCTTCAGCACAAATATACATTTATTAATACCGCAATACATTGGGTCTTATTGACTCTTATTGAGTATCATTTCGCTCACAGATACCCTTTTTTCCCAGACTGTCATGCTTGAAATAAGTTAAGCCAAGAGAGAATGATCTTTCAACAGAATAAGTAATATGTATGCTTAAGGCCACATTCAGCATTATTTTCCTTACTTCCCTTGACCAAAGGGATATTTATAGAGAGGGCTACATTCTGCTCAGCAGTACATTAGTGTTAATGATATGTGACTCCAGTGATTACAGCAGAGTAGCTCTGAACATATATCGACAACAGAGGGAGAGGGAATTTGGCCCAGCGCTCTCAAAATAGGAGTACTAGCACTGGAGTTACGCCAGGGAAGAGTTTGGCCCATACTGTTTCTGAAACGAAGGAGCCAAATAATGCAACAACATAAGCTGATCTGTAGCCTGTTTATAAGAAAATCCCTGATTTCCAGTGATTTATAGAGCCCAGCTAGAGGAAGGTTAAGTTTCAAGAGCAATACAACATGACTAAAAAAGTTATTTCTCCCTGTAAAAGGACATTTTAATAGAAATGAGGACAAATAAAATTCTTAAGACATGACCTTGCTGTGGAAATACAATCCTTTTATGTTTTCCATCTCAGACCATGCCGCTGTGCTGTACAAAGGCAGCGCTCTGCCTATAAAACAGTCATTTCTCTGCTTCTCCTGCATTTTCCAGCATTCTCCTGAATCTTCATCAATATAAATGCTTCGGTGGCGATAGTAAATAGTCAGGTCTGTGTGCCTGAGATTCAGCCATACGAGGTGGATCTGGCAGTTAGCAGGGCAAGACAGGGCAGGGCAAGTTATTAGCCATTTATTTGCCCAAACAGGAGTCGGGTTCTGCCACTTTCAACTCGGGGGCTCCAGCGCTGAAGCTGTGACGGGCAGGGCTTCACCAGCACAGCACGATGCACTGCTTAACACACTTTTTTTTTTCCTTGCAGGCTGACCCTCCCTTTCACCTCTCCCAACATTATAAATAGAACTCGTGCCTACTGCAAAGCCGGGCTGAAACAGGTCAGAGAGTCCCCAGAAGAAAATCTGCATGCAGGAGTCATGCATTTCCATCCGGCGGCAGGCAAACAGGCAGGATAGAGAAGACGGGAGCAGAAAGGAGTTGGCTGATGTTGGTCCAGGGAAGCTGCTGCTCCTTTTCTCTTGCTCTGCAGCGCCAGATGGCCGGGCCCATCCTGCTCGCTGTATTTTGGTATCTCACAGCGGGTACCGCCTGGCCGCGCAGGAGGGATGGAGGGAGGGAGGCAGAAGTGCCAAGGTTAGCGGGTTGCGCGGCACCATGCAGTCACGCCGCAGGCATCTTCCTTTAAGGACGAATCTCAAAATTTGGGACTTCTGTCCAAGGATGTCCCCAGTATCCGGATGGCGATCGATGAAAGAAGAAACATGCCATGCAAACCAGCCTTCGGCGCTTAGCTGATTTTGCTAAGGAAGATGCCATGTGCTAACTCTTTCACTCGCACCTAATTGCATCTAAGTGTGGTACCTTCTGAGAAAATCCCACTTGCACTGACACTCGGGTTTCTCAGGGTGTAACCATCAGAAAAATAATGAAACGGGGTAAAAACATTTTTAAATCAAAATAAGCCAAGTCCTTAACAGATGCAAATCTTTCAGCACTTCAGCTCTTCTTTGTCTAGAAACAAAGAACAAAACTCTGTCATAATTCAGCCTGATCTTCCAACATACTTACGGTCGTATCTTGGGGGCTTCAATGGGAAATGAACCTAAATTATGTGCCATATCCCAAAAGCCGCTGAGTTTTGTATTTGTTGTGAAAATAATGAAAGTCATAACATTGCCAGTGAATACAGGAAGCTAATTTCACTGATCAGCTCCATCTTTAATGTGGCATTATGCTGTACCATGTGTTCCATTTGCAAAATAGGAACAGACAAGTTCTGTTGCTTGAGAAATTTTAGTTTTTTTCAGACAGACAAAGACATTTGTGCGGTTCACACTGGCCGGGCACAGAACTGAGCCAAAGCAGGGGAAGGAAAGAGGCAGCAAACCCCCAGGTTCCAGTTCACCTCCCAAACCAGTAGGTATCTGACCCAGTTGCCTCTGGCTTGCCCTCCTTTGGCTCCTTGGCTTTTGAGCTCTTGGCTTCATGGTGGCCTGGCTGCAAAAGGAAGGCTCGAGGTGCTCTACCCAGCCTGAGCCAGAGTGTCAAGGTTAGGCTTTACTCTCCAGTGACGTGTGATGTAACTGGGGAGCCGAGGCAGGAGCTCCCACTTCCCAGCCAACGGTCAGCAGCATTTCTCTGTCTTCTCGAGGAAATCTTGCCACCTGGACCCAGGCCCAAGGCACTGGTGGACACCTACACCTCACAGAGATGTCGTAACCGCAGCTATGATGCAGGCACCCATGTTTAGGAGAGGGATGAAACTTTGGGCGCATCCTTCCCAGTGCTACGGCCGGTGCTTCACGCGGCTGTTGTGTGGCCGGTGCGGAGACCCAGACTTGCCCCTGCTCCGCGCCTACAGCCCCAGGCATCCATATCCGCCCCGTGAACTCCGCCTCCAGTACCACAGGGGAGAGATGTTTCTGTCACCAAAGATAGTCCCGCTGTTGTTAAATCTGCTCGGTAGGACTATCTTCAATATTTATACAAATACATTGCAAGGGATTACTTGTAATTCTCCTTTTGCAGGGAGTAAGACCTGGCTACCTATGTCCTGCCTTTCAAAATTTTTTTTCAATTAATGCGTTCCCTCGCTGTATCGCTCCCAAAAATTGTACAGGCCAAAATACTTCCAAAGTTAACTCGAAGCATAACGTATTTTTTCCAGATGATCCCTATTCACAGGCTCGCAGCATTGGCCAGTGTGGTCTCAGAAGGCTGAACTGAAGTAAACAACATGTTGAAATATATTTAGCGAATTATCATGCAAACCACAGAACATACAGAGAGAGAGGAGAAAAGGTTTCTTGGTTGGGTAGTGATTTAATGCTTTTTAGAGTTATTTAACTGTCAAATAAATTAGATATTAAAAAGGCCTATTAGGTCAGCGAGCTCAGCTCTCCCAGGCCAGGCTGTAATTGTTTCTTACGATAAACATAATTTTGAGTGCTTTATCTAGTCAGGGTTTAAATGCTGCAAATGGAAAGGCGTGTACCCCCACCCTCAAGGAAGAATTCCACAAACTATCACATCTTGCTGTCTCACGTAATTATCTGAACACTCATTTTGCAAATTAGGATTTGTAATCGTAAGGACGGGAAGTCATTTTGTAGTGTCAAAGTGTGTGTAACATCACTCAGGGCACAAACTTTATCTTCTGCCCTTCCTTCCCCTAACAATGTAGTAAAAATCCTGTGCAAGTGGTATTAAAACGGTGCAACAAAAATTGTGATAACGAAGGCAGGACTATCACTCATTTGACATAATGGCAATGGGCTGGATTTTGGGCCTTGAGAAACCACATCTATTTTCCAACGTATCCATGTTTGGTATGGCTTTACTGAATGATTCACGGACTCATGAAATGTAGGGCATGTGACATGTGTCAATCCCCTCGGCGAACCACGCACACTGCACTTTACTGGGGCAGTCAGACGGGGAGAGCGGGTAAGGCTCCGGAGCTGGGTGCTCAGCCACGTCCTCTGTCCTCGCACCTCAGCAAAACTTGAGGATCTTTTAATTTCATGCAGGATTCCCAGTCTTGCAGCAATCCGGTCAGAGCTATTGCGTGGCAGCTGCCCCTTCCCTCCCTCTCTCTCCAAGCTGCTGGAGATCTATGAATCACAAACTTATTCACTGCATAACGAGTTCAGTTTTACAGCACCGATCTTGTCAATCCAACCTTTTCAGGAAGCCTCAAGCAGTGGTATTAATGTAGGAACAACAAAAGCACTGCACGCTTGTACAGTAGGTGCATGTCTTGGGAAAACATCGTGTGGACCGACTGAGCGCTGCCGTAGCACCTGCACAGCACACTGCGGCTAGGCTGACTTTTCAGGGAGACACGGCACGGTCAATATTGTACAGCCGATCTACAGAGCATCTTCTTATTGCTCTTGCAGTAAGATGCTTCTTATCTTGCAATAAGAAGATGCTTATTGCTCTGTGCTCTCTCACAGGTTGGTTGTACAGGAGATGGTTGTCCGGTGTGATGCTTTCTGGAAGGCAGTGGAGATGCACCGTGTCCAGCTCTCAACCTTCTCTTCAGGAAATTCCAGGCAGAAATATCACAGCCCCGGTAGGAGTTCAAAGCTGGTGTCACACCGCTAAACTGTGGTGTTAGGTGCTCGTTCTGGGGGATGAAACCAGCTTGATGTTTGGATGTGCTGTCTCTTAGCCGATCCGTTTGAACCATGTTACCTTGAGGGGTGCATAAGGCATTGAGAGAACTTTGACCTTCTAGCAAAGGCTGTCACATCTCATCCAAACCTATGGCAAGGGCAGCAGTCCACACCTGGCTGCAACGCGTCTGCCAAAAATGCATCTGATGATTTCAGGAGGCAGAGAAATCCCTACTTCCTTTGGAAGTTTGTTCCTGCCTTGTTTCATCATAGTGTTTGTTTTTTAAACTTTGCAAGAGTTATGATCATTGATGATAAAAATCTGTTTAAACCAGTAGCCACTTGTGCAACTCTATCTCCGCAGGTCAGTAATCTCTTTGAAATGATGCGATGGTCTCAAGTCACTATGCTCCATATCATCAAGATAAAAAAAAATCTCCGCTTTTCCCATACACGGCAGTAACACTCAGCCTCTTTAGGTGACCTCAGCAGAGAGGATTGGTTTGGGTTATAGAATTGGCCGCTGCCTTAAAATTTCCAGGCAGCTCAAGGTACCAGGGTGCTTGTAACCCAACTACCTCTTAGTTTCAGGATTCTGCTTTCCTTTACGACTCAGTAACTGGGCAAAAACTGAAGGAAACCCACAGCAGTGGATGGCAGGTGAGGTACAGTTGGATCCTAAAAACTGTCAGACAATTGCGAAGAGAGCCCCGAGTATTTTTTGCAATACTTTGAGAAATAAGTTTACCAGGAGAACTTTCAAGAATGTGGGTACGTTCACCAAGAAGCCAGCTTGTACAAAGACAGGCTTTTACTCCGCAGAACTTATGCACATTTAACTCAAAACGGAACAAACCAAGACCTTAAAATCAGGCACACGTGCACAAGTCTTTGCAGGCAGCAGGACTGTGCAGATGGTGTAAGCTGGGCACACTCATGGCATTTTACAGGATCAGTGCCACCGGGATCTCAACAGTTCCTTTCCAAATGCTGCAACTAGACAGAGTTCAGGTATTTTGGAAATTCTGATATTGTCTCTAGTCTATACACTGATAGTCTTATACTGATACTGCATGAGCACTGCATAAGCACCCTGTTAGCTACACTTCTGATCTCCGCTAGGCATTAAAACTCTTTATAAAACGAAAACGCAGAGGAAAAAACGAACTTCAGAAAAGATATCCAAGAGAATTTTTGCTGGGTACAGGAAAAGATTTTAGGCAACTTCCATTTGCCGTATTGTTTCCAAAAACAATGAAACACTTTCAAAGTTTACGCTTCTCTTGACATTTGTCAGATACTAAAGTGCTGAAAGGCAAGACTGGGAGCCACAAAGGTACTTAAGTGCTGATGGTTTAGGTGAGGGTTACTCAATCAAATACTTCAAGCATCTGGGCATACACGTCCCGCCCCCTTTCACAAGAAGTTTGTGGCAGAACAGAGACTAGATATGAAATTTCTCAAATTTTAAACTGCCATACCAGTCAGCCTAGCTTTTACACTTGGCTAATGGAAATTTTTCCTGGTTTTAATGGGCTTTTGCTAAAAGTCTGAAGTTGTGACTCTAGGTGGAAATCATTTCAGTGGGGAGGAATGGGACCCAACCACATTTCTGAGGATGTCCAGTCATGTACTTATTGCCACTGTGGAAATAAAATAAATGAATGGAAATTGAATGAATTGAAATCTGAATATTTTCCAATGTTCCAATGTTAAATATTAAGACTAACTCAGTCAAAATCATTCTCTTACCTGTGTTCCAAACCTGCCTGCTACCATCCTCGCCAATGGGTTTGAGTTTTGAACCAGGCACTTCGACAGTAAATGACTCAAAGTGATCTCACCTGAGCTGAAGTGTCAACTCTCCATTGCCTGTGGCTATAATAACCCTGAATCTCTTCTGCATGCTTCAAAACATCTAATTTCACGTAACACTACCACAGAATTCAGCAATAAAACACCATTTATATCATTCATGTTCCTTACTTACATTTTAGCATTACATTCAGAATAGACGATGGAACTAAGCTGTTTGGCTTTCCTTTGTCACTTCAGTTGTAATACCACCACGCTGTGGTATGTGGGATGCAGATACCTGCACTCTAGCAAAGTGTTCTCGTGTTGGGATGCCATTTCTACCATACTGCTTGGAGAAATAAAACAAACCAACATCTTTCATTTATTTCCATTATTTTTATTGGGGAATGGATTGAGGACAGCCCTGAGTGGACTTGGTGGTGTTGGTGGATGAGAAGGATGAGAAGCTCAACATGAGCCAGCAATGTGCACTCGCAGCCCAGAAGGTCAACCGCATCCTGGGCTGCATCAAAAGAAGCGTGGCCAGCAAGGCGAGGGAGGGGATTCTGGCCCTCTACTCTGCTCTTGTGAGACCCCACCTGGAGTACTGCGTCCAGCTCTGGAGCCCCCAACATAAGAAGGACATGGACCTGTTAGAGCAGGTACAGAGCAGGGCCACAAAGATGATCAGAGGGCTGGAGCACCTCTCCTATGAAGACAGGCTGAGAGAGTTGGAGTTGTTCAGCCTGGAGAAGAGAAGGCTCTGGGGAGACCTTATAGCAGCCTTCCAGTACCTAAAGGGGGCCTACAGGAAAGATGGGGAGGGACTCTTTATCAGGGAGTGTAGTGATAGGACAAGGGGTAATGGTTTTATACTGAAAGAGGGGAGATTTAAATGAGATATTAGGAAGAAATTCTTTTGCCTGAGGCTGGTGAGGCACTGGCACAGGTTGCCCAGAGAGGTTGTGGAGGCCCCATCCTTGGAGGTGTACAAGGCCAGGTTGGATGGGGCTTTGAGGTGTCTCTTCTTATGGTAGGGGGGGTTGGAACTATATGATCTTTAGATCCTTAAGGTCCCTTCCAACCTAAGCCATTCTATGATTTCTCTCCAAGCATTTTGTATGGCTGTCTGCGACTGTAACATGCATTCCACATTGGCTTGACTGGCAATAGTGGAGCCCACAGTCCGCCCATCTGCTGAAGGCAGCTCTGCCTGGGGAAAAGATCCCTGGGGAAAAGATCCCTTTGGAAATGGACGGAAGAGGAAGGATGAAGGAGGATGTTGCTGTGGATGCAGTTTTACTTACGGTGGCAAAGTCTGATCTGAGAAACTATTCAGTAGTTCTCACAGTCAGATCTAGGTTCAATTAGTCTCATTTAAGAGATGCAAATTACTAATTGCATTGTGCCCTTTTTAGCCAGTCAGTTGACTAAATTACACAGTGCTTGATTTTGCAAAAATAGAAAGTATTCCCATGGATAAAAGTATATAAAGCAGATGAGAGTTCTCAAGCAGCTGATTTACAATTGTTTTGACAGCAGAAACCTTGAAAACGACGTATGTAACACCCAAAATCTTCTTAGAAATTTCAGAGGGTTATATATTCTGCTTCCATAACAAAAACAAGTCCTTCTATACCATCACCTTTCACGATAGGAATTATATAATCCTCATAATTCAATACACAAACTTTTATTGATATCGGTGGGACTACTCACACTAAAGCTCATATACGCATATTTAAAATCTAAAGAGCATACAAAAAAGGAAAACTGCAGTGATGCTATGATGTAAAAAAGAGGTTTATACCCCAGCTATCCTAGGCTGCAGATTATAGATTTCTCTGTCCTAATTACACGCTCCATCTCCATGCATTAGCATGGAGCCTAGAAAACCTGACTCATCATTTCGAACAATCCCAGTGACCCGAGGCAAACATACACACGCTGGCATGCGCGCTCTCAACGTTCCCAACTTCCCCTAAAGCAAATACCTAATCCTATTCTGCCTGGCAGCAGAGCAGTCTTGTCCCTACATGTGCAAGCTGCCGCCTCAGAGCGGCCGTTTCTGCAGAAAGCAGTTCACCCTCCACACAGGCAGCCCCCCGCCCTGGATGCCATCGACCGGCAGCAGCCAGCACCCTCACCACGATGAACGGATCCGCGGCTCTGGGGAGAGGATCCCCCGGGAGAATGGCCCGGGCCTGCGCCTGGGCCTGGGCCTGGGCCTGAGGACCGGCAGCCAGGCGGGGTGGGAGGCCGAAGCCCGCACCTCATCCACCGGTGACCCCTCGCCCTGCTCCAGGCCTCAAGCTTAGGTCCCTCGGGGACCATCCTGGAGGGGAGCGCCCCCGAGCAGAGCCCGGGGGAACCGGCCAGGGGGAACCCAGGCCCCCGCGGCGCCCGAGTCCCCACCGCTCCCTCACAGCCCCCGCTGGCCCGCGGCCCCCCGCTCCGGGGGCGGGGC